>VZRX01005362.1:126596-139870 GCA_013398075.1 Notiomystis cincta | reverse complement strand
TTTTTTTTTTTTTTTTGCCTATTCTTGGCATCATTAGCAATGCCACTTCATACCCAACTGCATAAGGAAAACTCATAGCCAGCATAAAAATCATTTGTTCTCCAGAAAGGCATCATTGACCTTAAAATGATTTAAATAGCTTTAGAAAACAGATGCTATTCTGAGGGAGTTACCACGAAGTTCCCCATATAGGGGAAAAAAAGGGGAAAAGAAGTAGGAGGTAAGATTCTGGACTTTCTTATCAATGCTATGCCAGCAAGAGGAAAAGTTTAGGAGATTCTTTTTCAGTCCTATATGCTCATCAACACAAAATCCTACCCCCTTCTAGTTTCCAAATTGTAATTTCAATATATATGTAGTAAAGAAGAATGCCTAGTTTAGAATTACAATTTGAATGTCCAAAAAAATCTCTGAGGCACAAATGTATGGACACTGACAATGCTGCCAGAAAGCCAGTGCTGACTTAAGCAACTATTTTATTTCAACTAAGACAGCAGCTTAAAAAATACAAAACTTAGTAAAAAATGGAGTTATCTGCAAGACAAAAAGCTTTTCTGAAAACCCTCTCTCCTGAAACAGAGCCTAAGTGGAAAGAAAGCTTTCCTTACCTCCAGTTTGTGTGTTATAGTAATAGGTATGACCATCTTCAGTGACCCCTTCTACCCACTCTGCTCCCTAGGAAAAAGATACAGGAGCTCATGAAAAAAGGTTTTCAGGATCAGCCAAAGCATCACGTGTAAGTCTATTCAAACCCTGAGTACTTTCTGTCTGTGATCATCTTACTGGTTTAAAGCTTGAATCCCTAATGCTGTTAGACAGTATTCCCTTTGACTCCAATGAGGTGGAATTCTATAACTTAAAATACTGCAAATGTACATACAGAATTATTTCTCAAACAGTGGATAATTAGTATGAGGCTATATAATAAATCTTGCCATACAGTATAAAATTTTTGTACAGGCCATTATTTTATATATTTGGGTTTTTTCTCAAAGTATTCGCTCCTGAGGCTGTAATTTTCTATTTGTGTCATTGTCTTTAGTGAAGACTGCTGAAAAAATTCTCTGGGAGATTCAGGTCTTTGTGAAGGCTACAGAAAGCCAGTACGAATAAATTTTACCATGAATTAAATATACACAAACAAATAAAAATTTATCCCAAAACAGAACATTACAACAAATAATTATAGAATCAAACTTTGCATGCCAACAATTTTACCTCTTTACTAAAGCACCAAGTTCAACAATGCACTCTTTTTCCCTACTGATTAATAAATGAACATGAAATGTGGCAGAAGTTGCTGGTATGTTTTTGTGGATATGTAATTTTTTTTCAGAATCAGCTACAGCTATATAATCCTTACCAATACCCTAACATCTTCCTTAAGAAATCAGTTGTCATACCCTCTTACACACACAATTACTTCCCTGCTCCTTAAGTACCAATACTGCCAGCTCTGTGTTGGGCAACTTCACCATCCATTATTTTGGCATTAATAAACATGTGTGTGTATACAGAGATATACAGATAGGCTTTTACATATCTATACATTTGCTTAATATTCTTATTAAAACTTTGGGGTTTTTTCTTTAATAAAAACACAATAAAACCAGAAGTTAAAGTTCTTGCACCCACTCTGTAAACACAAAAAAATTGTACTGGTAGGTTCAGAGCAGGCAAAGGCACGAAAGCCTTCAGAATCAGGTTTGCTCAAGGTTTTGCCCTCAGAAGTTTCAGTGTGCTGGTTTTGACAAAAGAAGCAAAAGGAAAGTTTATTTGAAGTATAAAGAGTATAAATCCCCCAGTCTTATGTATAACCTGTCCTTTTTTTTTAGAATTAGATCCTGAGCATTGCAGACCAGTTGGTTAGAGGTTTTCAGTCAGTATCTGACACTAGGCACACTGAGTATCCCATGACAGAAATGCTAAGAAGCACACTGTCAGTCTAACTGGTTATAGGCAGCCTTCAACATACTCCTTCATTACTCTGTTCTCCCCACCTCCTACCAACTCTGAGCAACAACCTAATGTGCTGTAAAACCAGGAGGGCTCCTGAATCTCAATCACACAACATATTGCAAGCATGCTCTTTAATTTCTGGGCAGTGAGTCCCTGTTAGAGATCTGGAATGTTCCCAATATCCTTAGCTCAGACTAAATAAGGCAGCAATCAAATGCTTGTTTTTAGCCATAGAGAAAGTAACTCAAGACAGGAAGAAGTCACTGAGCAGGGAGAGGGAGGAATGGCAAAATACAGCTGTGCAGTGTTAGAGATACTGGGGGCTGAAGGTGTGTGCTTCTGATATGGCTAGGATGAGCTAACTTCAAACTGTTGCCAAGAAGGGAGTGCCTTCTCCCCCCCCCAATCTGCTCTCCCCACATTGGCACTTTTTCTGATTATTCAGAGTGCTGATAGCAAGGAAATAAGTCTCCAAAGCACTAACCTAAACTCTGATGCCTTCATTGCCTGAACTAGTTCATGGTCAGGGTAAACATGTACCAAGGACCACACAAGATTAGTTTCAGGACCACCTCTTTCAGTAGCAGGCTACAGTAAGACTGACTTTAAATACTGCAATGCTATGCCTTGACTGAAAAGATAAAGCTGAAGTGCTGATTAACAAGTTGTGCAAACCCTCAGGACAAGGGAATCAGAAAGCCAGAGTAGCACAGGATGTGATGATACAGAGATACAGAATGTCAAGCACTCTGAAAACACCAGGTTTTTTTTGAAATCTAGTGCAAAATCCAACATTTGGCAAACCAAACAAAACTGACATCAAATAAAGTGTGTACATGATATCTATCTTGAAAACAGGGAAATGTAACATCACTTCACAGGAGTGTTGGAAAACTCTTGTTTTTAATGCTGCGAAGTACAAAAATTCTGGAGTGGTAAGTATCACAGCAAAAAACATTAATAATAAGAAGAAATTTTTCTGCCTTTGGACTATTCTGCAAGTTTTTCTGTGCCTCAAATAAGGAAAATTAAGTAAAATACCAAATTACTAATTTTTCTGAATAATTGCTTGCATATAGGTCCCATGACTGTAAGAAACCCAGTAAAAACACAATTAATTATGTAACTGTATTGTAAAGCAAACACAAAAAATGGGCATTCTTTTTTTTCATCTACCTGAGAATGAAGTCTTGGTGTTGCCTTAGATAAAGGAGGCTTACCTATTTCAATAGGTGTAATGCTTGGTTTTTATAATTACATTTCATTCAAAAAAGGTTTAACAGAATTTATTCAGAATTTCCCAAAAGTTTTCAATTTTATGGGTTGAAGCATAAAAGAAGTATATTCTGCAGGAACCAAACCACCATTAATTACTTCTCTTCCCCTGACAGACAAATTAGCCAAATAGGATCTCCATAGTTTATCATAAAAGATTCTATATTTTCATATTATGTTTTTCTAAGTTTATAAAGGGCAAAAAAATTATCTTCCACAATCAGAAGACTTGCAAATTGCTTAGATTATTTAAGTGTTTACAAGGACAAAAAAAAATATGAATAATTTGATTACCGTTTGTGAGTTCCGAGAGTTGCCTTGGAATCCTTTAGGTTTCTCCCACTGTGATTCTTAAAAAACAAAAGCACATTTCTCCCATCATTCAGTTTGGTTTATATTTAATAATCTTTACTAAAAACAGATCTAAAGGACATGACACTGCTGTGTGCACACATATAAACAAATTATATATATATATCTATATAGATATACAAATATATACACACACTTCGCTGGAGTAAGAATAATCCTTGACCAAACTATGGTCAGTAAAACAAAGTATCATAATTGCTTCACTGGAGCTAACAATCCCCCAGACTTTATTACTATGCCTGATGCAGAGATACAGGATTTTTAGTTAAAAAAAAAAGAATTATGAAATGATGAAAGACAATAGTAAGTACTAACGTCAATCCAAAAATTTATAAGAAACAGTTTGCAACGTTCTTATTAATCATAAAAGAGGGTTGCTTTTATGTTCTAAAGTAAATCACAACACACAGCTCCTCAAGAGAAGTCAGATAAATCCTGTAAATGTGGAAAGACACAATCAGTTTAATTCATATTCCTGATTACAAAGCTTCTTCAGGAAGAACACAGCTATCTTTGTATACTGAACCCCTGGCAGGCTACAGATCTCCAGGAACTGTGGAATTACTGCATTCTTCCATTATTAATCAACAGCAAAACCAGTCTGAAATTCTGGATACCCAAGTCTCGAATGTTAAATACCAAAACTCCACCTAAGTGTTCACATTTTAATAATCAGTGTGCTACTGAAAGAGCAGAGAAGTAAAAAAGTGCAGATAGTATTTTCTCACTTATATTCAATAATTATATCTGCTCTTGCTCCTCAGTAGCTGTTACCTCCAGTTTTTGTGTTGTAGTAGTATGTGTAGCCTTCAGGAGATAATCCTTGCACCCACTCCTTCGTTTCACTTTTTGGTGGCATTGAGGCATCCTGAGGTGTCTTTTTTTTCTTTTCTTTCTTTTCCTTCTTCTCTTTCTTTTCTTTCTTTCCTTTAGTTTCCACTGTGTTACTCTGTGTTTTACTCTGTGTTGAACTGGAACCTACAGCATCTTAAAGAAAATAATATCCTTTAAAAAAATACTATTCTGAACTTAAATATTAGTCACTCTTGCACAACAGAAAATAGGAAACTTTGTTCTTATGAGTATTTTCACTAATGAGTGAAAATCATTAGTATTGTACTCATAGCATGTGCACTTAAAAGACTATATTAAAAGCATCTTGCATTGTACCACTCTATAGCATCATAACAAAGTCCAAATTTAAAATGACGAATAACAAAGAGAAAAATCATAAGGACCAATGAGCCCTAACTAAACAACAAAAGAGAAACTAAAAGAGTTATGAAAAGACAGCTTCCACAGCCTGCAACTACAAATTTGTTTTTAAAGGATAATATGTCTTCAGTGCACAGAACAAAGGTACTTGCTGAGCTGCAAGGTGACTGGGAGAGTCCCATCTCCACTGTTTGACACCAGTGGGAACCCAGCCTCTCCTACTTCCAGGAACTTTTGCCTCCAAATGGCAAAAGTGAGACACAAAATTAATCAAAAGAAGCTGCACTGATGATTCAAAGCACCAACTACAGCCTGGTTTTCTCTTAACACCTTGTTTAATTTTTCTGCTCCAAATTTGATTGTTCCATGGATCAGAGGTTACCAAAGCTATAAGTATTCTGTACTGCAACAGTCCTGGAGGCCTCCTCTCTTGTTCCTAAACCTAATTTAAGACAAAATTTTCCTATTCAATATTCTTTCAATTCTGTCTTTAATCTTCTGGCAGCTATATGAACTACCTGGCTTAATTCCAAGCCTTTTCATATCCTCTTGATATGCTTTCATTGCAGCCTCCTCCATTGCTGCAAATTCTTTGGACATATTTTCTTCTTCTTTTGCCTTTTCCAAGCTTTTCTTCTTAATCTAAAACAAAACAAAAAATCCGCAAGAGAATAAATTAAACCAATCTGATAATGAAAGAGAGTAAAAAGAAGCATTTGTGCAATTAAGATATTTGAGTTACCTCACTAATTCTTTTTGCCACATTTTCCTTATGATTCTTTCCTCTTTCATGAAACTCAATGCTCTTCAAAGTAAGAAAAAAATCAAGAAAAATAATATGTATTATACAATTTTAAAACAGTTACTTTTAGTTACTTAAAATTTAGTAGGACTAATTTTAGCTGAACAAACCTAAATATAACCTGTTCTGAGAACACTAGCAGCAAACACTACAGCTATAAAATGGCTATAGGAATACAGGAACACTGAGAAACATTCAACATAGAAATTATAAAATCTCATTGATATTTATAAGATTTAATTTTTTTCAAATAATACTGCTCAGCACACAATGTTAGAGACAAATAACAGGGAATCTGGGTTCCCTTTTCATGCTATCCTTCCATGTGTCATCATGCTTTTTTTTTCCCCTGTGCTCATGCAAACTTTTAAAAACCATATGGGTTATTTAGTGTTTCATCTATTACACTCTGTCCTTAATTAGATCATGCTATACTTCACAAATATCTCATGAATTGAAACTAGTCTGCAGGTTCAAAAATCTGAAAAAGAGAGAGAGAAATAGGAAAAAGCAAAGTGGGAGAGTTGGATAACGAGGGATAACAGAACAGTCTGCAAGCCAGAAAGCTGCCAGAAAGACTGAAGTCAGTAGGAGCTGGAAGGAGTTCAGAAGCTCCTGACAGGTACAACGGTGGAAGTCCTTGTGTGGTTCTCACATAAAAACATCTGTGCTCATTTGGGTGTTCAGATGTTAGATGCCTAAGCCTGAGCTGGTAACCCTAGAATTCTTCTGCACAAACTGATGTGCAGAGGATGCACATCCCAGGATGACTCATCTCGTTTAGAGACAGACTTTATAAATTGCTCAGATCCCTCCCTTGACACGTATTTCTCGTCACTCACTCTGAGAAGATACCTGCAGTTCATGTGAGCTAATTAGGTATCTTACTGTAAGCCAGAGGAAGCTCAGCTCAAAGAGGATCCCTGGCATCCAGTCAGGAATGCAAAACTTACTGCTAAGGAAGACACCAATGTGTTTAGTAGTCTGCAAAAGGCATCTGCAAGTCTGAAACACCCTTCTGTAACTCAGTAATGCTTCTGTGTGCTGTGTGAAATGAAAGAAACCTGCTTCAGGAGCTCAGAGTACAGCTCACTGGCTGTACCGTGCCTACCACACACAAACAGCACAGATGCCAGGTTTTGCTTTCTACTTGCACATGAAAGCGAAGGACAGGTGCAGACAAAGTTTCAAAACAGAGCAAATGTTAAGTTACAGAACTTGAAGAATAAGCAGGGCCAGGTATTTAGTCCTTATCTGTACTGCCAAGGACAACAGCACATCTTGTCTGTGGGTATCTGGCTCTGACCTAATATATTTTAAGCATCACAGGTATTACAAAGGCATTTTTATAGAACGAATTTCATGCATGAGAGACTACTATCAAAAAGTGATGTTAAAAGCCTGTAATTCAAATTCCTAATATTTCAAATAATGGACATAGTATGGTAGACCATCATACAGGTCTGTTGTCTGCTATCCAGCACTTGCAGTAATCGCAGAATTTTTTAGGCTGAGATTTCCAGTAATCGGCCCTGGGGAAAGAAAAAGAAAGATGTATAATCTGAAACAATAACCAAAGCCACAGGTTTTCAAATATACTTATATATATCTTCAGAAACTAAATTTAATCTTCTTTGGGTGTTTAAATACTAAGAACTTGGTTTTCTTTTTTTTTTTTTTTAACCAAGTAAGAGTAGCTGTATTAACAACTGTGTCTCATAAAGCACAGTTTGGTATTGGGATTTTGACCATCTGACCTCCAAAAACTGCAGGAATTTTACAACTGAGGTGGTGCTGTAAGAACCAGAAATACAGGACAAAGCAAGCCAGAGATAAACAAGCAGCTCTAGACACCCCATTTAAACATGGAACAGTCAGAAAAGTGCAACTTGCACTGTTTTTTCATAAAAATGCTGGATACTATACACAGTGAACTCAGCAACACAAAGGTGCAGTTCTGGACAATGCTGAGCTACTGTGGGGAGTGAATCCCAGACTGGATTCTGACCTGTGGGGTCACAGACATGGCAGTAAATTGTCTGGATGTTTCAGTGTACAAATGTCAGAATTTCTGAACCATGTAATTAGATAAGTGAGGAAACCTGGGGAAAACACTTCAGAGCTCAAAAGTTAGTATATCAAAGTATTTAACAATAAAACTTGGTTTTCCCAATGGCTGTTTCTTCATCAAAAAACACTTCCTAATGCCAGGTGAGATTTGTATAGAAGCAATTCTATTTCTCGTTGGCTTGCAGCAACAGACACAATGCTTTGGTTCCCCAGAACACACCTGAGCAACAGACTTCTATGTTTTTAAGTTAAAACGACAAAAACGAGGGACAAAATTTTTAAAATATTCAAGATTACACTGAGAATATCAGAAAACTTGAATCTTGGCCTTTTTTTCCTGAAAACCACTGTACAAAGTTCACACAAAAATGCAATTACCAAGAGGCTACAATTATATGAAAGTCTAAGTACAAAGGATGTATTCTGCAAAAATGCATCAACCTATAAGCAATAGCATGTTAGCAATGCACAGCTTTTCAAGCAATTTCCTGGAAATCTAGAAAGAAGCAGCTGGGCTTTCCCTGATTTAAAGAGAAATCCACTCATCCCTAAACAGAGTACTTTAGAACTGTATGATTACTTAGTCACACATTTAATTAAAAGGGTTTTTTTGAGACTTATACCCAAACATACTGGGGCAAATCCCAAGAAATATAATGCTCTGGCTGGAAAACCAGCTGAGTGGGAGGGAGAAATTCAAAGCTCAGAAATATCTCAAGATCCTTTTTCTTACTTGAGCTATAAATTGTCTCTAAATCCTTTGACACCATCTACAATAAATTTCCAGCTAAATGCAGGGTTAACTACATATGGCAATGGACCAATTTTGATAGAAAACATAAACTGGAAAAAAGCCTCACTGCATATTTTGCATGTGCAAGAACCTCTGCCTTCTTCCAAGTTTAACTTAACACAGGAGTCTCCTTCTCTTCAACAGAATCAAATGTAAGTGCTAAAATAAAGACTGTACAGCTGCACCCACTGCAACTCCAGACCTGAGAATTTCACGAGCCATGTTTTCACAGCTCTATTTCACACCAATTTCTTTCCTAAATGCTGCTGGTTACCACATCTGGTGCAAACCACTGTGGCAATACACAGAGTAATCACTCTGCAGAACCTGAGGGCACACCTGTGCCTTCAGTACAAATCCATGTCTTGATAAAGTCAAATCTGATAAAGCTTCATCTCCTATTGGGTTTCATAAAAACTGGAGCTGGCTCTCTATTGTTACATATAAAATAAATGTAAATGGTGCAGATATCTCGAGAACCTTAAATTCTGCATTTCACGATCAATTAAATTAATTGTGTAACGTATGATCTCAATTCTGACTTATGAACATGAGGAATCTTATACATCAAATAATTCTCTTACAGATTTTCTACTTGAATTCACACCACTGGATAAAAAAAGAGCAAGCTCAGCTGAAATATCCATGGAATATCATCTGCCACTGTAACAACAGCAGAGCCTGCAAAGCTCCAGTTGTGCTGCAAAGAGAGCAAATCAAAGAGGAATTTTGGAAAGGAGCAGCAACTGAAGTGAAAACCCACTTTATTGAAATGCTGCAAGTGCTTCATGGGTTCCAGTCACAATCCAGATCCATGACAAGTTTTTAAGTCTGTGATTGTTTTATCAATCTGACAAATACAGGCTTGAGAGTAGATGTGCCTAAAGTGGTACAGAGGGATTTTATTCTTGAATAATTGTGTACAAGTCACGTGAAACAGAGTTATTTTATCAAGTCATTGCAGTCAAAATGGTACAGTTTTTAAGACTCCTGGTCTTCTGTCAGAAGTAAAGTTAAGGTTGATTCCTGTTTTCAGCTCTGTGGCTGGGCCAGCTTCCCAAAGACTAGAAAGTTGGCCACACCAACACAACTCCCTTTCTTCCTTTCACTAAAATAAGGAGACAGTCTAGAGCACACCATATCTGCCTTGTCCAGGTCTGCAGGGTTGAGATTTAGCACTGCACACATTTCCCCAGGCATGGCTCTCAAAAGGGAGCTTGGTGACACAGAGCCAGAGAGGTGTGCCAGTTTTACTGCAAAGCTCTAGCTCCTGAGAAGGGTTCTGACCAAGTCTCTTTGGAGCCTGACTTTGCAGAGCTGGCTGAGCAAGTCAGCTTGGCAGTCTGCTACCAGAGAGCAGGGCAGCACCACTACAGATGGGTACTAGGCAACTTCTGGACAAACTGCTGTAGACTCATCCAGACTTGGAAATCCCATTCTAACTTGCAATCCATTTGTGTCTCCTCAAGAACAGTGATTTTCTTTCCACTTTTACTGGTCACACCACTCAGAAGAAGAATGTACAACATTTTAGGGGGCTAAAGGAAGGAAAAAGAGGAAATTAACATCCAGCTGGTTTTTTGAAACAAAGTGTTTGCTGCAAACAGCAGAGTGCAAATTGCATCAATGTTAAAACCACATTCAGATTTCTGAAATTCACTTGAAACATCAGAGTGAACAAGAAGACAAGAAAGAACAAATAGCAATTCTGCATTAACAGCGCCTGCTCGGTTTGCCATTCCAAAAAGATATGAAAATGATGAAACTCAGAGAGAAAGCACTGGAACTCAGGTGTTTGGACTCTGCACAATTCATTTCTTGAGCCAGGAGAATCACTCAGCCTGCGCTGCAGTGACCGGGTTACACATCCCAGCGCAGGAACCACGTGTTTGGGAGAATGCAAACAGGACAGGTCCTGTCAACAAGGTTCAAGAAGTAACCTGCAGAATAAGTATTGGAGTCCAGGGCCCTGAACCCTCAACCTGCAGGCTGCTTCTCCTCACGAGTTACTGTACCATTAATGTTTCAACAGGTGGTGCAAACAGCTTTCCTTATACAGGGAAGCTTAAAAACCCTCATAAAGCGGCTATCTTGAACTGAGAGAGCTTTTCCAAACTTTACGTGGACATTGGGATGGAGGATTTTGTTCCTACCATGCAGTGAAATTAAAGGGGGGAGGGGAAACAACTGGTTTAGGTGGTTCTGAACACAATGAAAAAGAATTTGGCTGTACAAACAAAATCTGGAAGCATTTGCTTTGAATAGCTCTGCTCTAAAATATCTGACTTGGAATCTGGCAGGGATGCAGGGGGTTTGTATCAGGGACATATCTGTCCAAATAGAAGCCCTCAGGGGCAAAAACCAGCATACACAGGCTCAGCAATCTTCTTTGGTTTGAGTATCTACAACTTCCAAAAACTTTACAAGAATTTAACATCTTACAGGTTTCTGCAAGTTTGAGCTGCTATGTGCATCATGGCCTTGAATACGTGTTTGTGAGTAAGATTCAAGTTCTGGACTACACAAGCAAATTAATTCAGGGTAGATACTGTGGTTGTTCTATAACAGTCACTCAGAAGGACAGAATCTGTTATTATTTCTGAACACTGTTTGGAAATACTGTGTACTTCTGAATAAAAGTAGTACTTCTGTAATGGAAAGAAGTAGAAAAAAACAAAAAGAAAAAAAAAATCCCATGTATTTCACAACACATCCTCCTCCACATGGGAAGCCATTCCAGAACGGCTAATTCTAATCCAAATATCCCAGTATTGGTGGGACCTAAAATTGCAATGCTAAGATTGGCAGAGAAGAAGGTCAAAAGTGTTTTCTTGTAGTGTGAAGTAGGTCCCAGTGCCATGGCCTCTAATGACTCACACTCCCCAATAATTCACAGCAAATCTGTTCATTCATAGTGTACTAAATGTACCCTAAAAACTCTTCTTAGTTAAATACCCTTTTTTTTTAAAGTATTTAAAAGTAAGATCTAAAGAAAAGAGCAGCCCCAAGACTGTGAGTACCTGGGACTGTCCTGCCTAACCCCACCTTGATGTCTTTCTAATAGACCACACAATACATGTCTATACATGGGCTCCTACAGAGGGGTGTTTCATCCACATGAAACATGGCAATTCTCTGAAGGGCTTTCCTCTTCTGGCCCTCAAGTCAATTATGTTTTTTGCAATCCCCCTGTAAATTCTAATTCAAAACCCAAGTGCCTGCTTCTTTTTGTCATTATATTAGCACCGGTGAACTACATATGAATTACAATATCCAATGGAAAACAGAGTCTGCAGAAGCTGCTCAGCCTGACCTGTATTTGTATGAATCTGCTTTGCCAGACCTCTTTTCAAAATTGTAAATTACAGAATCATTTAGGTTGGAAAAGACCTTTAAGATCATTGAGTCCAACCCTTAGCCCAGCACTTTGAAATGCACCACTAAACCATGTCCCTAAGTGACACATCTACATTTCTTTTAAATACCTCCAGGGATGGTGACTCAACCACTTCCAATGCCACAAGTACTTTTAACATACAAGAATGCACAAAGATATCAGGGAAGGCAGCCTTCTGCATGTATGGAACTCCAGTTCCCTAGGTCATCTCCTCTAACTTCAAAAAACAGTCTAAATAGTGAGATAGAGTTCTCTCAGTTCTCCCTGCCAATAGATGGAAACTGCCATCTCCAAAACAGCACTCTTTGCATCCTAAAGAGACACTTGAGAAGCAAATTGAACTCCTTAGGTGCACGTTTCATCCTTACACAGGGAATCTAAAGTGAACAGCCCGAGCCAGCCTTCAAAAGTTAAATATCTGAAGTCAGGGATATCTCCTGAGAGCAGAGGTCTGCTGCTGTAGATGCAGAAGGATATGGGCTATGTCAGGAAGAATGTGATAAGAATTAGGAGAGGAAAAAAACCAGCAAAATAAATTGGGTCAGGAATCTGTTCAAGTGTAATTTTAGCAATAACTAAAATTAAGAACACTGCTGTATACAGTACCAGTCTGCAAGACAGGCTCTCACAGCTCACCATCAAGTACTGCCGCACAGACAGACCTCTAAAGAAATGTTTGACCAGGTTAAGATTTTTTTTTTCAGCAGGGAAGCTAGGATATCTTGAAAAGTAGCAGAAACAAGCAAATAGACGTACCATTCTATATGCCATTCTCACCTAATAAAAACAGAAGCTTGGATTTTTACACATCCCTCTTCCCCAAACCTGACCCTTTGGTCAGGTATTAACACAAATTTCATAATTAAAGACCTCAAAAAGGTAATGATGGCCAGGTAAAACCAAGGCACAGATACTTTTCATCCTCACGCTTCACCCAGAACCAAAGGCGGCAAAGAAGGCCGCAAGGTGGGGGAACCTGGGACAAGGGAGGGTGGGAAGCCAAAGGGGGACACAGAGAGGGGCAGGAGGGAGTGCGGGGAAGCGCGGGGGAGAGAGAAGGAGGGAGAGAGCGGGGCTGGGAAGGGCAAAGAGGGGTGTGCAGGCTAAGGGGCCGCCGGGCCCATTCCCCGCAGCCCTCCCCGCCCGCGCTGAGGGAGGCCGATGCCCCGCCGGCAGGAGGCGAGGCTGCCCGGCGTGGGTCGGGGCGATAAGAGCGAGAGAGCGCAGCTCAAACAAACAACCCGAAGAGAGCGGCAGGCCGGACGGCAGCAGAGGCACCGGAGCGACAGTGAAACACCTCGCTCAGCGGGGCGGGGGTCGCCGGCCACAGCCGGGACGCGATCGCAGCCCCACTGCCCCCGATCTCCCCACGGCCTGCGGGGCGCGGCCCC
>VZRX01005362.1:38056-126310 GCA_013398075.1 Notiomystis cincta | reverse complement strand
AGGGCCGGCGCCGTGCCGGGGCGGGGGGGACGGGACGACACGGTCACACTCGGGCGTCCCCGGCACAGTGGCCCCGGATCACCTCCTCCGCGGCTTCCCCCACAAATGAAACTCACCCCAGGCTGGTGTTCCACAGCTCACCCCCACCCCTCCTCGCCCAGCCCTGTGTGACTGATCTCCCCACGGTTCTGCGAAAAAAGTCGTGTTAATTCACCGGCTGCAGCTGGCAGCCTGTTTGCTACAGTCACGCACAGGGGTGGAGGAGAAGCCTGCGGAGTGAGTCATGGCTGGAAGAGGCCCTCCGGTTGTTTATGGCAAAAACAGGGGGGTGGCTCATTCAACATGTGGGAAATGATGGCAACTCTTACGGGGAGTAAGAGTTGCCTCGATCCACCCTGCAGGGACGAGGCCGTGGTACCTGTACCCTGCCCCAGCTTGCTGTCGAGCTGCCTGAGAAAGGAGGTGGGGAGATGGCCTTTTCCTCTCACAAGGAGGGCTTGTGGTCAGGCTGTCATAGCTAGCTGCAGGAGTTTTGCATTTGTCAGCATTTCCATTATAAGTGTACTTTTTATGTCGTTTGCAACATGGCTATAAGTATATGCCCTGGGTTGAAATTTGGTTGGTGGCCTCTTCTCCATCTAAGCAACTTTTGAAATGGTTCTACTTAGATGCTAAGTGGAAATCCATGGAAAATACTGTCTTTTTATGTTTCTTTCGACTTTAAAGTTTAGCTGCTTACACACATGGACACATTTACAGCTGTTAGTCCAAAAATATTCCTTCCCGTCTGAATTCGTCAAACTGGGGAAAAGTTGAAAGGCTTGGCCTCTGTAGGCACTGGTCATTAATTAGTGCAGCAGAGGCTCTGAAGACTCTTACAAGGTCCCTGCTACCTCGAGTGAGGGCACCCACCCACGGAAGGGATGTGGGACACTCTGTGTCTGCACAGCTCCAGTCCCTGAGTGCCAGGGCAGTTCCAATGCCTCAGCATCGTGGACAAGAAGCTGGTGTTAAAATCAAGGCAGAATATGTTAACTTTCCTCTGTGGGATTTTTTTTTCTTTTTTTTTTTTTTTTCCTTGCAGGAAATGAGATTGTGCAAGAAGCTCCTGCTTTGGGGACCAGGGGCTTGTTGTGGCTTAGCTATTGAATGTAGCAATTAAATAAATTCTAAAAACTAATTTGCCTAAATTATTAAACAAGACCCTCAGGTAACTGCATTTTCATCATCTGTTTACTAAATGACAGTAATCATCAAAATATTGTACAGAAGAGGTATTAAAGGAAAGGTTAATGCATGCAGCACCTGGAGAACTCACATTTTTAATGATTTTGCATTGCGTCCTCTTAAGGCATGAGATTAATNTTTTTTTTTCTTTTTTTTTTTTTTACCATGCCCGTTCAATTGATACTTCTGAGACAGGGAACAAGCCCAGTATTTAGGAGCTTTCGTTTTGTATACTTCTGCATACGCACTGGATCTGGATCCCGTGAAACATGCCTGCCACCCAGTGGATGTCGCTGATCTCTATATATTCTATACATTTACCACCTCTCCCCTGTGCCCAGTAAGTTTGCAAAGCCAAGTGCTCGGGGTGCCGGGCTCATCTGTCCCCCGCGGGCCCGTGCCCGAGGATGGTGTTGGTGGTGACAGGATGTGCCAGCGTCCTTCCCGGCCAGCTCGGGACCTGAGGTGCATCCCCCAAGGTGCAGCAGTGGAAAGAGGTAACAGGAATGAGGCAAGCAACTGTACGCAGAGGGAGAGGCAGCTTCGTGGCTGAGACAGCTGGAGAATCAGATTTTGTAGCCCCAGCCGTTGCCGTTGATTTCCACATAAATATAAAGGGTTTTGCCCGTGGTCTGTTGGGTTTTCTGGGAGCCTGGCCTGAGTCCCTGGGATCTGCTTCACAGTTATGCTGAACTTAACCATCTGGAACATAAGTGAGTCTCTGTTTGCTCTCTTTGTACAGAAGATATTTTGCAGGTCTAAGCATGTTAGAAATACAAGCCTTGAGTGTCAGAGTTGCTCACTCAGGGTCCATAGTTTTTTGCTTTAATCTATCTTCATTTATCATGTTATAAATATGTGGATAACAATATCCTTTATCTTACAGATTACTGTAGTGATGAGAACCGTAAAAGAACCTGAGAGAAAAGAAATAATTTCCTCTGTGATTGGAAAGTGTGTGGTGATGCTCTAGAGAACAAGGGCAAAAAGAGGAGTTTGTGTGTTAATTATAGCAAAGCTTCAGTGGGAAAAAAATGTGACCAGGTCAGTTGCAAATACAGATTGATCTAATTAGAGTTGGATGCATATGAGCACTAGGAGACATTTTTAGTTACCGTAGACCACTTAGTTTTAATAACTTCTAAATTCTGCTATGCTTATCATCTTTTTAATACTGCATTTTGTGAGTAATTTCCTAGATTTTCTGTCCCTTAGGAAAAGTGCCAAAAAGCAGATAGGCAGCCCAGGGTAGTGTATGTGTGTCACTGTCCTTCATCTGCTGGATTCCTAACGTAACACAACACCTGGGAGTCCGCTGTCAGAGCTCCCTGTTGAGGGTAACCAGTGGTGGTAGGTCTGTGTTGCTGTACTTGCTCATATCCCTTGTGTGGTCTGATCACCATGAGGAGCTGAGAAGAATGTGGATATGGCCTAGCAAACACCTACTGAAAATGGACACAGTGCAATTTGGTTTTGGACATTTCACCAAATGGAGGTGGACTTTTCATGGGGGCAGCAAAAGAGGGACCTCCAAAATACGGGCTCCACCTCCATTCAGATCTGTCATTGGGAGATGGAAGGACATTATAACCTTTCAAGTTTGCCAGATACCTATTGCTGTTGGGAGACAGCATTTTCCCTGGATTTGTTCTGAAAACAGCTCAAGTATTTTGGCTGAGTTCTTCTAATCCCAGTCTGCCTCTTTCTGCACCTCTCACTCAGAGGTAACTTCTACAGCACATGGAACAAAACTTAGCCTGAGGCAGACATTCAACTTGGAAAATTTCAACCCAAGCAGTCAAAGTCTGGCCAAGTTACAAGCAGCTGGAAGCAGCATCTTGCCTTGGAAGTGTTCAGCAGCTGCCTAATAGGCGATGCTAGGGGCTTCATCTATCTTGGGTACATGTTTATGTACATGGAAATATGCTGCTGAATTACAATATTATTTGATTGGTTACCTGGTCTACTTACTAGGTTGGTTCTTTTTGGGTTTTTTTGGGTTGTTTTATTTTTGGTTTTGTTTTTGTTTTTTTTTTTCTTTATAACTGAAGAATGGAACCTAAACATCTTTGGTTAATGCTATGAATGATTTTCCTTACATTATTCATTGTTGTTTTCCTGGCTGAAACATTGAAAACTTTAAAATGTAGCCTCTGAAATAAATGACAAGCCAGGGCCTACTCTTTCTGAATCTTTCAAAATGACTTAACAATTGTTAAAGACAATCGTTTACAGTAGAACTAAAGCAAATAGCTTCCCAGCATTCTGAATTGTAAAAAACCCACATCTCCCAAATTCCTAAGCTATTCATCAACTGCTCTATTGTAGCAGACTCACCCTATATTGTGTCCCTGATATATCTATTAAGTCTGCAGTGAAGTGTGAGTTTAAAACAATTGTGCCATGGAGTCACTGTGGAATAAATACCACAAACATTGGCAAAGTTGCTTCATAAATCTTTCTTAGTTTAGAGAGGAACTTAGGCGTGCCTTTCTTCTCTGGGAGTGCAGCTGTTTCTTGTGAGGTTCCCTGGGGGCTGGGTCTTGGTGTAAGGCTGGTTAATATCAATATATTCACAGCTTTTGTGATGATATAACGTCATTACCGGCATACTATGTGGAGGTTTGTGCACGTGTGGAACAAGTTACTGGTACACCATACTCCAAATAATTTTTTTAAATGATCAGCATCCATCAGAAGGCATTTTTCATGCAGCCACATACAAAGGAACCAGGATTGTGGGCACACCAGCAGGGTAGGAAACTGTCCTCAAACTGGTAATTTATTGAAAGAAGACTTAAGAATTTGTGCAGAGAGTCATCTCAACGGGAGTTTTCATTGCAATGCTGCAACTGAAGTGTGGTCTTTGGCTGTGTAGCAATATAAATATTGCATAGAAGTAGGAAAATACGTGGCATTAGTAAGATCACAGGAATTCCATGTCTGGTTTTGCTGCACACACGTGAGGTAGGATGTGAAATATTAATAAGAGCACAGCGCCAAAAGTGATCCAGGTTTTGAAGACCAGGTGTCACAACTGCAGATTGTACATCTGAGAGAGGAAATGATGCCTGTTTATATCATACTCATGTGTAAGGAAGATATGTGATATTTACTTGACCATCCAGTGCCTCAGAGATGAAGTTAGGCATGTTACCCTTTGAGATAATAAGTTGCAACAAGGACAATAAAGGATTGCAGTGGATTTGCAGTTGCTGGGAGTGTTTAAAGTGAGATGAGGTTTTCTTCTCAAACATGTGCTTTCACTTGCTTTGGTAGAGGATGTTTCCAGTGTGTGTTGAAGGGGGAAGGACTGTACTCCATTCACCTGCATTTTTCCCTAGATGGAAAAAACAAGTTTACTTGCAGAGCTTTCTGTTTATTGTAGCACATGTTGCTACCTTGACAAGATGACAATAAAATGCCACACTTCAGCCAAACTTGGCTGGTTTTCTCTTGGGTCAGGAGGACAATTTTTTCTTGGTGCGTAATTTGACTTCTGGGAGTGTAATTAATTATTATGTACTTCCCTCTAGAGCATCAACATCTGGTGGCAGCTGGTGACAGGATATCAGATCCTCACTTTACAGAGTCCCCTCCTATTCCCAGGTTGGTGTATCATCTTTCTTTGTTCAGGATACTGTCAGTTATATTCAGGGATGAAAAAAAATGTTCCTGTCTTTAGATAGGCAAGGACATTGCTCACTATTCAGCTGCTCAGTGCTCTCCCCTTAACCCATCTCTCTGTCCTTCGGGCATTCCTCTCCTGCAGCCACATCTGCTGCAAGCAGACAGAGGCAGGCAGTGTGCACATGGCCTGGCAGCAGAGCACCCCTGGCAGTCACTAAAGCAACAGAGCTTATGTTGGTGAAATCATTTTGTAACCTGAAACACGACTGGCTGCCTGAATCAAGTCGAAGCATTACCTGCAACGCTCCTTTTCAGGCAGCTTCACAATAAACCTGAAGGTTTAATTTGGCCTGGGAATTGAACTTGAGCCTAGATAGCTATGAGATGGTGCTTTATAAGTCCATAGACCATTCTTTTTGATATAACAGACACATTTTTTCCTCTGCCAGCTGAAGTAGGACAACTATACTCTAAAGCATTGAATTATTTCTTTCTCTAAAAAACTTATTTTATTGCATGTACTCTAGATTATATGGTATCAAAAGTCAGATGTTCAGTCTTTTACAGTGCTTTTGGTTTGGCTTTTTCATTCACACTTTAAGATACCCTATGAATGTTTTAAGGTAATAAAACATTTTCTATATAGGATGAGTTTACTGGAAGTTTTCTTGTTGAGAACAACTGAAACTTGAGGAGACCGAGTTCTTGTAAGTCACTATCTTTAGACTTGAAAGCATGTATATATGAGTGTTTCCACTGACTTGGAAATACTCAAGCACTCCTCTCAAACATGATTTTTAATACACTTTGCTCATTTTCCCTATTGAGATGCTCATGTCTGAGAAAATGATGACAGTACAGCCTTTTAGGGTTTGGCCCATATGCCTGTTCCTATGTCCAATGGAGTTAATAATAATGCACTGTTGATTTCTAGGACTTGCAGGAGTTGACTTAAATAACAAAAGTACAAATCAGACTGGATGTTTTCCATTTTAAAGAGCTCTAGTTAGGCTATTTAATAAATTTATTCTCAGAAAATGACAGAATCAAAGAACAGTAAATGTGGAATTCTATTTTGATATTTCAGTACTTGGATAAACTTGTATTAATAAAAGGTGATAATGAGTATTGCCACATTGTGTCTGTTTTGAAAGTGCAGTCATGGGTTGTACATTGCCACTTTGTGACATCTTACTGTGTTTGTAGTATTTAGTGAGTTTCATTCCCTTCCTGGCTGTGAGGTGAAACAATGTTGAGGCTGAGATTAAAATTGTCAGAATCGTTAAGTGTCCATCTCAGAGGCATATAAAATTTGAACATAATACTGTTAAACAGTTGAGCTGTGTAGCTGACTGTTTGTATGCTTAACAACACAAATGTATGTGTGTAGGATAATTATGCACCCAAACAATTGAATTAACCAATGCTAGAAATAGTGGTAGGACTGTGTTATCTGTCAGGTTTAATTTTCCACCTCACCACTGCCAAGTGTCACTATAATCAGAATAGTCAAGAGTTAGGTGTTTTTATGGAATGCATTACTCTGTACCTGTTCTGCAAACTTCCATTTGGTCCCTAATCCAGCACACCTGTGGCCAGTGAAGATGTAATTTTGCTCACTCTCCAGAATTTAACTTCCTTCTTTTATTTATATGTGTGTACAGAAATCTTTTTTTCTGGTTAAAACCTAGTACTAAAACCTGCTTGTGCACTCTAGGCAGTGGGTATCCTGGTCTTTTTTCATCCATGGATACAACAGTGACATTAAGCAGTTGCATTGTCTGGAGCTCCTGGTGATACAGGAATCAACAGAATTCAATGAGGTGTTTCAGCTTGCTTGACCTTGTTCTGTGACTCATTTGTGTGTCATATAGTCAGGTAGGAAGCCAAGCACTCACCAACCAAGTTGGGGCAGAAGATTGCTCACACAGCATCTGCTGCTGCCCAGAGAGGCACTGCCACTGTGCCATTTCCAGCAGCTTGCACGTTAGCCTCTGTTGGACAATTCTGGGGTGTGTTTGGGCTCTTCAGAGAGGGAGCATGAGCTGGTGGTGTAGCAGTGGAACTGTTGGTGGAAAAGCTGTAGGATTCTGCAACTTGCTGCAGACCTTCAAAGACTGTTTTCAGGCAAGGGGCTATTGAGCAGCATTCTGGTATCTGTTCTATGCTCTTTCATTTTGTTAAGAGGGCAAGTTCTAGGAGAAATTGAAAGATCTGTTGTTTTTAATAAATACAGCAGATATGTTTGTTTTAAGGGAAACTGAGGGTGGACTTTGTCACCAGTTTACTGAAGAGGTGACGAGGTTATGCCGTCCTGTGTCATGGGATTTGGTATCTTTCAAGCTAAATGACAAGGGAAGTGGTATTGTGGGTAAGAGGACACAGCAAGAGTAGGCAGAAGAAGGATGGTGACAGTACTTAGTGCTCACGTACTGCCATAGGAGCACTGACTGCTCCAACTTTGTCACTGTTGAATCCAGTTGTGATAATAATGTGTTGTCTAATGAACAATGAATCTCTAGAGCATAGTCCATAGCTGTGATGTCTGCTTGTCTTCTGTATCAGCCACCCCCACCCCGGCAGCTTGTCACTCATCTTCTGCTTGCATTTACCGCCCCGACTTGCCAGCTAAACACAGGAACCCTTCTGTTCCTGCCAAAATTAGTTTGCTTAACTTACCTGGTTAAAACAGTAGATTTATTTCACTCAAAATGGACTGGAGAGCTTAGTTGGCAAAGCTGGGGCAGGTTCTGGTAACTGTGCTGAGAAACTGCTGGGGGAAGGGTTAAGGAAATCGCTGGTGTGTTAGTGGAGATATTGGAACTGAGATGTGTCCACAGAATCCAGAACTGTAAACCTTTCTCCAGCCTTGTGCTGCCAGCATTTTACTTTTATGTTTCTCTCTGGTTGAGGGTAATTATACCCACATGTAGTTTTGTGCAGAGAATAGATCTCCCAGCACCTGCTTACCTCCACTGAGGTAGAGCTGAGCTCTTTTCTTACATGTTTGAATTTGCATGTGCTCTGTGCTGTCTTTCACTGGATGCCTTTTCAAGTGAAACCTTCATCTTAAGCCATCCAAACCAAACCTCTAGGGGTTTTATTCAGGTTTTCTTAGTTGACCTAATTTTGTGGGTTTAGGATTTGGTCTTTAGGATTTTTAAAAAGATTATTAAGAATTTTTCAAATTCAGTTTTCAAATGTTAATATTATCATGTAGCAAAACTTAGCAACCATAACAGGTGTAATATTTTAATTAATGAACAAACTGTTTTCTGACCATAAATATACTACAACCATGATGGTTAGAGACAGAAATACACTTTTATTTATCATTCTTTGCAAATGACCACTTGTGAAAATTTTCCAGGATGCATCTACTGACACCAGTATACTTCTATCATTATTTTACTCTTTTGGGAGGGGAGGGGTGATTGCATCATTGTGTACCTCATTTAAGGTGAATTATTGAAAATGCATTACCTAAAGTCTGATGTAGCTGCTTGCTTTGCCTCTGGATGTACATTTTGGGGCAGTCTAAAGCAGAGGTCAGACAGAACAGATTTTCAGGACAGCATGTTTTCAGGATGTTGTTTGCATAAAAGGTCTTTGTGTGTTTTCTGTGAGAAAACCATTACGTTAACCTTTGTAGATGTTGTGTTTTGCTCCTCTGAAATAAAAGCTGCATCAGAAATGGGGGTTTGTAGTCCCTGTTTTATCATTGTGTGTGACTAGCAGCTGAAAGGTCAAGTCATACATGAGGCTCTTACTGTACAAGCCCTCTTATTGTGTTTACCAGGTAGGTGGGGTTTTTTCTTCTTTTTCCCAAATCTATACACACTAGCCAAAGAAAACTACTGATTTCATATTTTTCTGAAGGAAAAAACCAAAAGATATTTGTAGAGAGAATGCCTTTATTGTGGAGAATTACTGCAAAATACTGTGCTCTTCTTCACACACTTTCAGATTCAGACTAGGTTTCAGGTCTCGTGTCTTTGCCTCAACACCTGTCAAGAATATTACTTTTAAAAAAAAATTCTTTAATCCTCTAGGTCTCATGCATTCACACCTTCCTTGTTTCAGATTGACATCAAGACATGAAGCAACATTAGATGTAGTTAGACACTGTGTAGTTTGTTGGAGTTTCTGGTTTATGATGTGGTGGATAACCATATCAACTCTTCCCTTCTGTTTTTGGAGTTGGAACATGTAGGTTCAGATACAAGTTTCTATTCTGTATGTCATTATCAGACTGAGCAGCAGTCTTGCTATAGGTGTTTCAATAGGCAGAAATATTTGTGCAGGTGTGGTTTAGGGGAGAAAATGCATAATTGTGGTTCTTTTGCATAGCACTGTGATCATGTTTGCAGGATGGCTGCTTTTTAGCAGAGCAACCTATCCTAAATGGGAAGTATTAGGGAAACCACTGAATTTGGATATTGTATTAAAGAAACAGGAGGACGAATGTGAGAAGGTGGCATTATAAATGCTGTCACTGGTACTTTGTTGTTTGTGTGCTCCCTCTTTCTTACCTAGTTACATCTTTAAATCATGGCTTTCAGTTTGTTACTGAACAGGAGACAAGTAAAAATAAAAATTCTGAAGGGTTTTGTTTTGTTTGGGGTTTTTTTTCACCATTCTGGGGAAGAATCCCTCTTCTGGGATTACTTGTTTCATCTGCCAGAAAAATATTACTTACTCCATCTCCAGATAAGAAGGGAGGAAATGACAATTGCCTGTGGATTCTGATTGGAACATGATCAGAGCTTGGGTGGCTTAAAACCAGATGTCTCCATGCTATTGCTCTGGAGAGCCACCACCACAATGAAATTTTCCTATATTATTACAAAATGTAGCTCGAATGCTCATTTATATGGCTGAAGAATAAGGAATAGAGTTGGGAATGAAAGAAAATAAGGTAAAACAAATTAGAAAAGAAAGGAAGTAGAAAAAGGCAATCCAAACTAGCTTTCTCCTTCTAACTGTAAAGATATGAGCCAGGGAATTGAGACACAGAAGAAATTGAATAGTCCCACTGGTAAAGCTGTGATAATTAAAACTCTTATTGAATAACTGGGAGCTAGATCAGTCCTTTCAGAAGAATTTTGAGTTCAATTGATTACCCATAGTGAGAAATTTACATCCCTCTCATCCAGCGTAGTGTGTGGATATTTGTTTACTGAAGGATTTTTTTTTGGGTCCTTTTAAAGAATAAAGTGTTGTCTTTTGCTAAATAGGAGGAAAATGGACTCAAATCTGAATGTCCCTATCAAATAACATTGAAGACCTTACAGTCACCTGTAATTACAGCTTAAATTTCTTTCCCCTTGTCCCCTGAATGTAGTGTTATTGTGATGTAGTTTTGAGGATATTAAGAGCATGCAGTGTGGACAAGCAGTTTTTTCACCTAATTAATGATCAGGTTTTCTAAGTGAATGGTAGCCATCAGTGAAGCACCAGAGCTTTCCCAGTTGGATATGACCAAGAGTTCAAACTCAAGATCTTCCAGTTCATTTTAGACAGTCTGGACTTACTTTGCTGTGCTTTACAAATGAGGAGGGAGGTACAGAAAGCCCCAAGCATTTCTGTGGGGAGTCAGGTTTGGTTGTTAGCTTGAGACTGGTGCTACTGATCAGACCCTAGTGGAAAGTAAAGGGGAAAGTGAGGCAATAAGGCCCCATCAGGGATGTGGAGAAAGAGAATATATAAATTAGCAGCCTGCCACTAGTTCTGTTTTATCTCAGAAAGTGATATTTTTCTTTTATTTTTCCCAGAGGATTTAAACTCTTTGTACTTTTGGTGTTTAATAAAGGTGAAAATAAATTGATGACAAGGAGAGACCTTTCTGGGGCTTTGCTTGCCCAGCTAGCAGAAGTGTATTTCTGCTCTGCTCAGAGCCAGAGAGATGGTGTGGATGAACAGGTGTTCAAAGTCAGGTTGGGTGGGGCTTTGAGCAACTTGATCTAGTGCAAGAAGTCCCTACCCATGGTAAACAAGATGGACTAGAGGGTCTTTGAAGGTCCCTTCCAACTCTAACTATTCTATGATTCTGTGATGTTGATGGCATGTGAGAGAGGAGCTTTATAACAAAACAAAATGTCAGTAGTCCTGTGGAGAAGGACTTGGGGGTTCTTGTGGATGAAAAGCTGGACATGAGCCAACAAGTGTGTGCTTGCAGCCTGGAAGGCTCATCACATCCTGGGCTGCAGCAAAATCAGTGTGGTCAGCAGGGTCAGATGATTCTTCCTCTCTGGGAAATCCCAGCTGGAGTGCTGCATCCAGCTTTGGCATCCTCACAAAAAAAAAACAAAAGAAAAGACAGACCTATTGGAGCAGCTCCAGAGGAGAGCTATGAAGGTGATCAGATGGCTGGATGGCTGGAGCATCTCTCCTCCAAAGTCAGGCTGGGAGAGCCTGGAAAAGAGAAGGCACCAAGGAGACCTTATCGTGACTTAGGGAAAGGAGGGAGAGGGACTTTTTGTACTGTCAGATAGTGACCAGATGTAATGGTTTTAAACTGAAAGTGGGTCAACACAACTACTAACTGATTATATGCTGTTTTCCCCATTCCTCTGTTCTGTTTTGTCTGTGTAGATTAAGAGCTTTTTGCTGCATTAACTCTGGCGTGCAGATCTTCAGATCTGATCTTCAGCTGACTCCTTTCTGCCTGTAACATGAATTGTTCCCTGGGTATTGTACCCATTGATTTGTACCCAAAGAGGGGTGCTCTCTCCTCCATTTTCTCCCTATATGAAATCTAGCTGACATTTCACCACAAAAATGCAAATCTGCATTTTCTGATGATGCAGGTAGCATTTTTCCTGTTTGCTGTGTGATGAATTTTCCAGTGTATTGTATAATTTTATTCCATAAATTTTGTACTTCCAGATCTGACTTTTGCCGGAATGGTGCACAAATAATAAGCTTGGGCAGCTTTAAAATTCACTGGATAATGTCATGTATTGACTAGATAGGGGAAATGTAGTATAATTTATTATATTAAGGAAAATGAGTATATTTTCAGAAAGTTAAGTAGAAATAATGCACCTAATCATAAATAATGTTACAATCACCTGGAACCACAACCCTGAGACAGATTATTTAGGATCTGCTGGGGAAGCAGCCGCCTGCTGCATGCAAGTAAGGATTAGCAATAAAAGAATTAAAGGGTGCTTGTTTAGGGTAGGGGAGTTCATTTTCTCATAAAACAGAGTAGCAGGAAGTAAGCTGCTGCTAGCTTATGCAAAGCAGCAAGGGATCATATCATAAAACCAACGGGCCTGAGGATGAGAACAATTAATAAAAAAAACACCAAAAAAGTAATTTTCTTTACTCTTTCTCCTTCCACAGTGAGATTATTGACCACTGTCTTAAAGGTTGTTTTAATTATTGTTATTCTGAATATTAAAATTAAATTAGATTGATGTTACTCTTCAGTTACTCACATAGGAAGATTTCCGTGATCTCACTCACAAGTGGTATATTTTTGTCTGTTATGCAAAGCTGGAAAACATTTCTAATGAGTCTTGCTAAAAATGGGGAACATTAAAAGGAAAAGTTCAAGAAATAAAATTAGTTACTGAGAAGCAGTAGATGAAAGACTCTGAATTTAGGCTACTGTGCTAGAATGTGAGCACTCCCTCAAATTATGTATCTGATCCTGATGGTGGGGGGAGTTGAAATCACTCAGTTCTATTGGGGTGTCTTTCAGAGCACACACGTCTTTAAAGCTGATGGACCCTCAATAAATGCAGGACAAAATGGATTATAAGGTTAAACATATATACTGAAATGCTAAAGAGACAATATTAGACTGAAATATTAAATATAAATTATATATAGTACTTTGAATGTAGCATTGAGAATACTAAGTCTTTATGGCAGGTTATTTGGGGAGAATACTGTGCTGCTTCCATTAATAACTGAATGACCTCTGTTAGTAGAAAGCAGGAGGAAAATCACATGTGAAACTGTGCCTGCCATAATGTCTTCTTGTTCTCTTAGCTTCTGGTTCCCAGTTTTGGTTTCAGGGCTCCCTAGACCACAGAGCCAAGAAAGATGATTCCTGGGAGGCTTTTGGGAAACACATCATAGTAGCAGCAATTTTCTCTGGAACCGAACTTCTGTGCCTGTTTAGAATACGTCTGACTGCTGTACCTTGCTTTTATGGGCAAGTGACAATAGCAGCGGTGATGGTTTGGTTTCTTGGAGTGATCCACAGGATCTCAGTCCTACAGGATTTACTGGTAGGACTGCTTGCCTGGCTGAAGATGAGCATAGAGATGGAAGCTGTTGCTTTTATAACTTGAAATGTAGCTGAGAGATAAAAATGTTTGCCTTCCAGCAGCCAGTTCCCCTTCCCAGCAGCACTGAGCTCCTTGACACCCCTTCTTTTTGTGTCCTGCAGTCTTTATTTTTTTCCCCTCTCTTCTCCATGATTTATGTATTCACCAATTGGTTAATGTAGCATGTATTTGGATAGGTAAGCCTGCTACTAAAAATATTATTTCCTGAACAAGCAAGTAGCCGGCTTGCGTTTCTAGCTAACTGTTCTTTAATAGCCAGCTCTCTGCCTGAGTGAGTTGCAATGGAAAATTGATTCATTCGCATGAGCTTACTTTTTTTCACGATTTCTTTTCTATCTCCTGCCTCTCCAAGTTACCACTTTTATCTTTCTCCATTAATTAGAGCAGCTGGAAGAGCAGTAATAAACACACTTTCCTTTCCTTTGTGTTCACATCCTGAGCAGTGCAGAAATACCCCGTTGCATTCTTGTAAGCATTTAAAATATTCGTGGAACTCTAGCTCAACATTTTTCTAAAAATGATGTTTATCTGGATTTCCTTTAATTCCATGAATTTGGTCTGCATCCATACAGGGAGTCAGCACAAGTGTATGAGGGAGCCACTGTGGCCTGCATAAGGCGGTGGGATTGAAAGGATAAAAGAAATTGGAATAGAAGTAAACACTTTTTCATCTGACCAGAGCAGTAGAAAAACTTGCAGCAACCACCCTGACATGTGCATCTGTTGGATGCTCTTTTTGTTATTGTCTAAAACACAAATGTGGGTAAATAATTCCCTGGTACTTCTTTAAGACATCAACAGTAATTTCCTGTAGCGTGGATGGCTGTCTGGGACTGTGCAGCCTCCACAACATGACTCTCTGGTCTTTAAAAGAAAATTAATTAAAAGGAAAAAAAAAAAAAAAAGAGGCAGCTGCAGAAGTGCAGCCTTTGGGTCCAGAACTGTCTAGCTAAGGGCGGTGCCTTGCTGTTCTCCCTCAGGAGAGGGTTTGATGGGGAACACGATGATCCCTCCCCCTCTGCTCCCACCCTGTAAAGAGGCCAAACAATACAGCAATACTGACACTGCCGTGCTGTAACTTTGGTGTGTGTCTGTGTGCTTGTGTCTGGGTGTACCAAATACTTTGGCTGTGATTAATAGCATTCCTTGCATAGAAACTTCTGAAAATCTCAGCTTCAGTCTTGATTTTTATACTGATAAATACAGACATTAAAAAATCCACTGTGAACACTGTTTTGTTTTTTTTTCCTTCTTCCCAGTATGTGTTTATTATTCATGAATGTGTTGTAACATCCAAAAATATAATGACTAACTCACAAATGAGCAGAGGAAAAAATACAGTTACAACTTTTTAATGAGGATACCTCAGCCAATTCCAAAGTGTCCCAGTTAAGAAACCGCTGTTGGACTATGTAAAATTCGCCCAATCATGGTTTTATGTTCCTTCTGGATGTATTTGCAACATAGTTTCACTTGGTATATATTTCTGTTCATTCACAGCCCCGATTTTTTTTTCTTTCTTGTATGAGGGATTACAACATTCTGACATCAAAAAGAGAAACTACAGACCAACATGTTTACAAATAGTAAACTGGATTTTGTGTTTGTGTAAGAAAGGAAAAGAGCACAGGCCAAGTTTACCACTACTGGTGTAGTAACATCTCTAATGGTTTCAGATTAAGCTAGTATTCTTCAAAAACTATCCTTGCAAGGAATCCAGAGCAAATACAACCATCCTGTTAATGCAGCATAGCTCTGAACGAGTGTAACAGTGGGGGATCTGAAGCTCGTGGGGTGATGTTGAGTGTGCTGTTCTACTTCAAGGATCAAAAGTGACTTTCTTTCTGGAAAGATTTGTTCTTGGAAAGTCTAAACTTTTCTTTCATTGATATGTTTTTGAATTTTATCAGTATTTATAAATTTTACTTCATGTCTTGTACCCCCTTACCTTTGTATCTTTTTTGCACAATAGTCGGAAATCCGTATTTGCTTAAAAGCTTTGGGTGCAAATCTGTAGAGATAGATGGGCAACCTAATACTTGTCTTTCAAACCAGCTGTACCCACAAGTGATCATTTGCTTTGTAGAGTTAAGGGTCTAGCATAATTTTAATGCAGTCAGGATTGTACAGACTTGTATTTTATTAAAGTATATTTTAAAGTAATTTTCAGGGCTAATACACAAACTGTGTGAGAATTTGGAGTAAAGACATGATATTGCTATGCCTTTGTTGGTTCTCTTGGGATATTCAGTAATTCAGTAACAAAAATGAGTTCATTTTGGCTTTGTTTGTTACAAGTATGTGTCAGTGAGGTGTTCCGTATATAAAATAGTGTTGCCTTTACAATGCAAAACTGTACTTGGGCCTTAATTAGAATTATACTATTTTCTGCCTTGTTTCAGAAGCAGGTTGTGCCTTTTCAAACAGTAAGCTCTTCTAGATTAAAAAAAGAGTAAATCCAGACAGAGTTAGCTCTTTGCTCTTTGTTGGTATAAAATGCATCCCTCTGTCCATTTCCTTCTGATTAGTTGCCTTGTTTCTTGTGGGGTGTGTGCTGGAACAGTTTCTGCAAATGGCATTCAAAGATGTAAGGAAAGTTGGCCTTTTCTGATCAGTTTAGTGACTCTAAAAGAAGAACTGGAAATTAGCAAATTATAAGTGAGTTGGATTTTAGGATGCCAAAGCTTTAACTGTCTGAGTGTGGTTACCAGTGAGGTGATGCGTGATGATTTCTCATCTTTCACCTGGGAAAGCTTGGTAACATTGCATTGTATTTTGCAAATATTTGCAGATCATGGTTTAACTCTTTTTGTTTCATGCTTTTTGTGGGGTCTAAAGCTCACTGAGAGAAGTAGTATGGGGTATAAATTTGTCCCATCTCTATTTTCATTTCTTTGCGTGACTTGCCTTCGAGCTGTGGGTTTACAAGCGTGACTTCTGTCACACCTACTGGCAGGGGTATTTATAGGATGTTAAATAACTTTCAGTGCACTTTCTGAAACAAACAGGCAAGGAATGTGCAGAGGGAGGACAGAACAAGAGCTATCTCAGGTCAGAAAGCCATGGGTTAAGCAGAACCTCTTGTCCCTCCACTCTGCCTGTAGCATTCCCCAAGTAATGGTTTGTTTCGGGTTTTTTTTTTTTTTTGTACTGTTGTGCAATCATGTGAATCTTAAGGTGAAAAATTTACCTGAGTGGTGGCCCAGTGTAGTAGTTATTACTACCCACAGAGGGAGGTCTCATGTCCTTTGCTGGCAGTTCCTACCACAGTCTGATCTAGTTCAAGAGCAGCCAGTGTTCCCCATCTGCCCCAGTCAGCTTTCTCCCACAGTAGAGCCTTTAATAGGATCAGTGGAAGGCTTAACAGGTACCACATGGATCAGAACCAGTGCAAGGAGAGGAAGGGAAGGGAAAAGTGTGGTTTGGATTGGTAAAACAGTGCCAAGGAGAGCTGGAACCTGTAGTTTCTGGTTGAGAGTAAATCAGAGATTATCCTGTGTCAGAGCTGTATCTACTACTTGAATCTTTGCAATTCTTTTCCTCCATAGCTTGCTTGTCAGTAGAAAGGGGAATATACCCAGATTTTAAACACTTCTCAGAAATATTGAGAAGCATTACTTCTCAGCAGAGGCAAACCTATAACAAAAGGAGGAAGGAAGGAACTTGAAAGAGTGAGGAGAAGTGACTATCTAAATAGGTTTTCCTAGAGGCTTTCCATTGCTGGGATTTGACCTAAGAATACCTAAGAGGTGATCCAAGAGGAGTTTGTGCAAGGCTGTACAAGGTCAGGGGGTTGTAGCTGTGTGGGATGTTGCTGTGTTGCTGGCAAAGGCAGCATCTTTGCCGTATCTGCCTTCAGTAGGAAACACTGGAGGCAAAGTTGGAAGCGTAAAATAGATGAGGTTAAAGCTGCCCAGTGCTTGGGTGTGAATCCATTTAATTTCAGACACCTCTCTAGCCCTTTTACTACCAGGGCATCATTTCTGGAGACTTATTTCACTTATATAGACTTGAGAAACGCTCCCTTGTGTATTTTGAAAGATGACATTTACTATCTGAAGGATTCCAGTTTAAGACAGGATGGCCAGGACACCTTCCCTCTCAACTTTTGAAAAGTATATTGGCCTTTTTATATGCATGTTTCTTACTACCACCTTTCCTTTCCTACAATTCAACTGAAGTTCAGAAGACCAGCACAGTGTAAAAGTAGACTGTTTTTTCTCAAATTCATTGTGCTCTGCTTTCACTGTGTGCACTAAAAGATCACGGAACTGTACCTTTAAATTACAAATTAAGAACTGATAGCTGCATGGGCTGCTCTCCAGGTATCACCCACATTTCTTCTCTGAGATGCTTTTCTATTGAAATCTCTGAAAATGCAAGTTTGTAGATAGCAAACAATTGTCTTAAAAACATCAATATGTATTGCCTGAATTTGTGATCACGTTTTTAAATAATACAATGCTAAGATTTTTGCTGTGCCTGAAGTCCTAGCAGACACTTCCTTTGGGCATAGGAGTAAGTTACCTCATAATCTCCTGATGCAATTTCTCCATGAATAAATATTTAGGTCATTATGCATCTGGCAGCATTAGAGACCCACAGCAGTGTCAGTCTGTGTTGTATGTGGCATCTACCCCCACGGGAGGTGCTGGCCCACAAAACCCAAAGTACCAGGTCAGTAACACTGTGATAGATGTGTATCATATCTTTTGGATTAAAATGTGATAGCACCACTACCAGTGTTTCTTGGTGCTGTACACACAAAGAAGAGTTTGGGTGTTAAGACTTGGGTGAAAGCTGGTTCAAGTGTTGTCCTTCCATACACAGTGTGATCTTGGGTGTGTCCATTGCTCAGGTGTTCTTTTGGGCTGTGCTTGTGAATGGGATTGTTAGAATTTTTCCTGCCCTTCCAGAGATGCCTGAGATGAACTATTTTGCAACACTTGAGATACTGGGATCCTACAAAAACAAATGCAAACCAGAAGCTTCTTAAATCAGATTTTCATCCAGTCTTGAGACAGAGTTTGATGAAGCCCCAAGTCTGTATGAGAGGATTGTATGAGCCTGAGCAGGGAGCAGGGTGGTGGGACCTCCTCTTGCAACAGTGGAAAGCAGTTACAGCATCTTGAGCTGCTTTAGCAATAGTACCACAGGGTGTCACATAAATGGGGGCTCGCTAGGGCTTCTCATGTGGCAAACTTGTGTGTAATATAGCAGAAAAAACCCAAGTGCTTTTAGATCTAAATTTTCTGCTCCCTTTCCTTTGTCAAAACAGTATTTTCTCCTCCCCAATCCCCATCCAAAACCAAAAGCTGGACACAGCCACAAACCTTCCCTTTGGCTCGTTTTTATGAGACTAAATGGTATGTCTTTCAGGTGGGGCAGAGCACATCATTCTGGTCTGTCCTCGCATGGCCTCAGAGTTTCCTGCTGCCCCTTGTGCAGGAGAGCTGCTTTGGTCTGCTCCTGTGCCTCCCTGCAGCCTTGTAGACCTGCCCTTGTAGACCTGTGGCTCTCAAAGCCAGTTGAGAAGGAGGGAGGCGATTACCAGAGCAGGGTGTGAGAAAAGAAGCAGCTTGCTTGGGCTCTCGTGTGAGGCCAGCACAAGTGAGAGCCACATCCAGGTCTCTGCCACCCCAAGCCTGCTCAGCTGCACCGCTCCCCTTGGAGCACATGATGTGGCATGTGTTTCTCTGGGGGCTGGGGCCAGCAGCAATGTGAAAATTGTATTATGCATTATTTATTTATTTATTTGTGCAGCCTTAGCTTTTCTGCTGGTGGGCTCCGCCCTCTGCCACGCTGTGCGGCTGCACAAATATTTGCTCTGGGAAACAGTGGGGGGAGTAGCTCAGTGCGAGGAATATGAGGCTGGGATGGAGTGGAGGGCTAAAGCTGTTTAGATTGGCTTAAGCTGGGCTGTTGGTCAGTGTCTAGCTATGTCTTTTGGGCAAACGGTGATCTAAGTTTTGTGGAAATACTCATCCCAGCAATGGGCAAGGTCACTTCTTCAAGCCAAAACTGTAATTAGCAAGAAACCTGATACAATTCCAGGGATGAATATCCACCTGCCTTTTCTCTTGCTAAGTATGTTTACATTTTACATATGCTCTTAGAAAAAAATACTGTTGCCAGATTTAGCTTAGAAACAACAAACTGTTTGCATAGCTTGTGCTAATACATCACTACAAAATGATTTTTCAATTTAGTTGATTGCTTGGATGAAAATGTGTTGTTTCTTTCCCCTCTAAAACATAACTATTAAACCTTCTTTAATTATTAAAATGGTGCTCTCCCTGTGCCAGTGTTACAGTTCCTTTTAACTTCTGTGCACCTGTGTCAGATTTCTTCCTTCCATGCCCCATGATTTGCAAAGGGTTTTCCAGCACAAGAAACAAATGCTTTTAGATGTGAGATTGGATTAGACTTAAGTTGTTGGAGAGGAGGAACATACATCTGTTGTGAGAGGTGGAAAGTATATAGTGACTAAAATAACGACACAGTGTTTTCTCCTCATGGACTTTTTTCAACTTAGAAATACAAATGAAGTCATATTTTGATAAAGAGCCGTAGTGAAGATATTTTAGGACTTAATTGATACTTTTAATCATTAAGTCATAAAAAATGTACTGCTGCTTCTTTTTTCAGCTCTTCCACTAAAGCAGGCTGCAAAAATAGGATGAGAAACTATATTAATAAAATCATACATGGGTAACTGTCTTTTAAACAATAAACTGGGACTCAGTTTTGCTTTTAAATGCCATGCAGGTATCATAAGGACTCAATTACTTGGAAGTAACCCCAACATTTTCTTATTGGTAATTAAACATAACCAGTACTTGGAGATATTAATGTCCATGAAACTATGGGTTTTGTGCAGTGCAAAACTTGTGTGACTACTGTTTAATTATTACTGGGAACGTTAATGACAGCTGTTCTGAAATATATTTGAATTTATCTCAATGTGTTTGATAGAAGTAGCTTCAGGGTTTTCTTACTCTCATCTTCCCGGCTCATTGCAAGGTCGCTCCTGCTGCTTCCTCGCCTCCCTGCCTGCTCCTTGCCTGCCACTACACCCTCTCAGTTGGCAGCATGGCTTGGGTCTTTGTGCTGTGCCTTCCCTTATGGCCAGTGCACTGCTTTGGACTCTGCCTTTCCGGGAATTTGTGGAAAACCAGTGCACGTGCCAGCCCACAAACATGAGCTTACCCTTCCTACAGAAACAAGGTGGAAGGAACGCTGTCCTCACCGTCTGTGCCACGTTTTTAAGATGACACTTCTGGCAGGCCTTTCAGAGTGCCCTATGGGATCGTAGAGCCCATCCCAAGCGCCTGCACTGCTGTGGGCTAGACCGCTTCCAGCGTGTTGTTTATCAGGCACAAGGGTTTGTTTAAAGAACATGAAGAGCGTATCAGGAATTTACTGGGAATCCCAGGAACCCTGGCTCTGGCATTGGCTGCCTGTCCGTGCTCCACTGGATGCTGAACTTTAATTAAATTTCCCCAAGCATTTTGGGCCTTCCAAAGTTTCACTCTTTTTCAGGGGTTAACCAGTTTGGTGTGAGCAAGATGATATTGGCTGAAAAGATGAGGTGTTCCACAGAAATGTGTTGTTCATTTAATTTAGAATAAGAGAACATTGTCTTAAACTGTGCCAAAGGAGGTTTAGGTTGGACATTAGGAAGAATTTCATCACAGAAGAGGTGGTTAGACATTGGAATGGGCTGCCTAGGGAGGTGGCAGAGTCACCGACCCTGGAGGTGCCACTTGGTGCCATGGTCTAGTTTGACGGGGGGGGGTGTTTGGTCATGGGTCAGACACGATGATCTCAGCGGACTTTTCCAGCCTAATTGACTCTGTGAATTATTACTCATGGAGGGGAGCGGGCTGGGATGTTTCGTAAGGATCGGAGGCAGCGGCGGGGAGCCGGTGTCGNGCGGCGGCTGCCGCTGCCTCGACGTGCGGCCGCGCCCGGGGCAGCGCTCCGCAGCCGTCGGGAGAAACTGCGGGGAAGAGGCAACTTCTGGAAAAGCGTAGTACCAGGGAAAAGCGAAATATGAATTGGGCCGTGAGTAAAGGGACGTTTCGGGGCAGCAGCGCCGTGAGCTGCCTGAAGCTGAGCCTGTTGCTGCGGGCAAAGGGCACCGCGGCTGTGCTTCTGTGAGCAGCGCGCTGCACAAGTGTGACAGCTGGTTTGTAATTCTGCTGCGTTTTATACTTTCGTCTTCTTTTAAGCGTGCGGGGGTGCCAGGCAGGCTTGCCTGTCTGAGCCCTCCAGCCGCCGCTCAGCGGACTGTAAAATACACGTATTTTATTTATTCTGAAGCTGCGTGTACCTGGACTCGGCAGCATGGAGCAGAGCACGGTCCAGAGCGATTCGGGCGAAGTGTTGGCTATCAGCGCTGCGGCTTTGAGCACCTTCGCTCCACCGCTGTTCGCCCGGTGTCGTCCGCGGCGACTTTAAAATGGCAGATTTAAAATATCACTTCAAAGACAGATCATTCTCTGCACCCTTAAACTGAAGTTCTCGTTCTGCCGAAACAGAGCCATTAACGGCAGCCGCCACGGTGGCGTTTCAAAATAGAAGGAGTTAAGTTGTTATGCGGGCAGGTACGCACCTTTTCTGAAAAGGATTAAGAAATGGAAGTTATGGTGATGGTGTCCATTTCAGACCAATTACAAAATGGGCTTAGTGGTAGTTGTAATGGGAGAACAAAATCTTGGGAGTAATTGTGGTGCGTCAAATTGCTTCTTAAACTTTCAGTGGATGAAAACCACCTTGATTCTCCTAATTATGTACTTCTGAACTCTAGCAAAGTATTTTGAAAAAGAATCACTATTTCCACGTCTGTTGAGCGAAAATGTTCTTCTTTGGAAGTTTTGTCTGAGTATATAACTTTGGACCCTCTATTTCAGTCTGTCACTTGAGAAATCAAATTCGATATCTTCTTACTGAAAATTAAATGACAGGGCACTTGAGCTGTTGTGCACAGGGGAATACTTTCCAGGTTCATTTGCTGTCTAGAGCCTGTATCTGAGAAATATAATGGAGTCTTGCCTAGTACTGTGATCAGTTGCAGGGGAAGGAGAGAGGGAGGCAACCATTAAGTAAATGGTCATGTTTTGGGTGAGGCTGTCTCTTGTCTTCAACCTTCCCAGCGTTCAGCCGGCAACTTACAGTACAATGTGCTTTCACTATCTTTTCATTTTACATTCTTCTTTCTAAAAGCAACAAGTTTTGCAAGTGTTTGGGAGATTTATTTAGTGCATTGTTACATGTTGAAAAATCACAGATAAAAACTTACAGAGGAACCACTTGAAAAAAATGTTTTGTGTTAGTAATATAAGTTTTTTCTGAAAAATTCTTAAATATATTTGCATCTGTTTATTATCATGACTTTTATTTTCAGATCCTAGGGCTCTCTGCTTCCAAATGGTAGAACATGACCCTCCCTTTCCTTATCTCTTTTCTTCCCCTCTCTCTTTTGCACCAGACCCTGTTGAGACATCCAGCCTTAAAAACTTGAGGTTTTAAGTTTTTCTTTTTAAGTCCTCTCCCAAGCTGCAGCTGCTTATCTTGGGCAGAAGGCTTTTTGTGTGCTAAAGGGTAAGTGGCTGCTGCTACTTTCTCTTGATCAGGGCTCCACAGAGGAGCAGTTCCTCTTTGAAGGTAAAAGCTGCCATGTTCTGTCTCTCTTGCTGCTGTACAAGAACTCTGCCAGGGCTACAGACACATCTGTGGTACAGTGGTGGAGCTAGGAAAATGTGATTTGAAAGTCCTCCCAAAACTTACAGATGACAGCTTGGACAGATCTACAAGGCAGAGAAGTGGATTAGAAGGTACAGAGAAATGGTGTTAGTTTTTGTATAGCTGAAGCCCACGTTTCTCTCAAAGAAAAAATAATTTTCCAGCCTTTCCCCCTCACACCCTCAAGGTAGGGATCTTTCAGTTTGGACTGAGTTTGTGATTGTTGAGAGATGAGCCATGCGAGTGATGTCTTTAGATGCCAGTTAGCTTGAACATCATTTCCAGATCCATGCTTTTACAGAGATGTTGGTTTTCTAATGTGCTCTTTTCTCATCTGTTGAATATTAGAATTGTCAAATCCATGGTCTTGGTCCTCAGATGAGAAGAAGAGAAGAAGTAGACATCCATGTTTGAAGAATGTTGTTGGCCTAGTATAGCCTGGTGTTTCAGGACTGCTGCAAACTCATACTTCAGTTGTGTGTGTGTTACTTTCTGGACACTCGATGTATGAAAAAAGCCAAATATGTGAGGTGTATTTCAGCACAGCCATATTCAAGGGAGACAGCTGTGGCAGGACTGTGCTCAGTGAGCTGAAAGAAAAATGGTGGATTTTCCTGTGTCAGAGGAGAAGCCTTGATCTCCAAAACATCTTTTTCTTCTTGAAGGTGTTAGCAAAATTTTCTCAGCTTTTGCTTGCAGATTTTTTTGTTTTCACTGACAGTTTTGGTAACTCACTGGAGTTTTGTTGGGTGTGTGAGAAGGAGCAAGGACTTTCCCCCACCACGGTGATTCAGCATAGGAGTGGCAGGAGGTGGAGTTCACCTTTCCAGCCTTGGTTGCAATCTGCACCATAAACTCTGAAACTTTGCTACTATATACCAAGGATTATAATTTTAATGCCACTGATGTGTTTTAGAAGTTATTTGCATTCTTCAATCTTACTTAAATTCTGCTTTCTTAAATCTTACCTAAGTGTTTCTTCACAGATAAAGTAGTTGACAGAGACTATGCATACTGGAATTTTAAGTCTTTTGCTTATCAAAAGTTTGCAGCAGCTATGTGAAAGGCTCTGGATGTTTTCACTTTCCTGACCTGACCTGTCTAATCTATGTAGAGGTAAAACCAATTTATTCTTCAATATGAGCCTGTCCTGTGGCAAAGCTTCCCACTGTGTCAGTGGTTGTTCTGAGAGGATCCCATTGGATAGGGACCAAAGTTTATGCATTCTTACCTTGGTTTGCTTTAGGCCTTACTTGTCAGCCATCTTCAGTGTTGAATCAGAGGGCTGGAGCTCAGGTCATTTATTTGTCCTTAAAGGGATCACTTCTCTTGTGTCACATGTGAGTTTGAACTAGGTTCAAGCAGGCTTCAGTGTGAAACCAACAGTAGTTTTGTTAGCCTGGGAAGAACCTCCAGTTCCTAAATTTGCATGTAAAAATTATTTCTCTCTGTATTAGGGGAAAAGACATTATGGTTAGGATAACTTGCTAGGAATAGGAATGCTAAGAACATAGGTTGGAAACTGCGGGAAAGAGTTGCTTTGGGATGGATTGAATGTCACTGTCTTCGTCTATAATTAGACATTTTAGTCTGTTTCTAGAGCACCCTATATTTAACTCATCGTCAGCATTTCTGTGTGAATATACCAGATACATTTTTTGTTCTGAGGGGAATGTAGTGCACTTGTTGACTGTTGCTGTTGGTGTGCTAGTGGTTTCATCGCTTCACTTGTGAGCTCCTTCCTCATTTCCTTCACCACCTTGCATGGTAGTGGTTTGACTTATGAAGAGGGCTCAGTATAAATGTCATGCCACACAACTCTTTAAGTTCCTGTGTTGGAAGAAAGGGTTGAGCTTGGGTGATTCAAATTTTTGTCTGCTCTTGAGAAAAGAAACATTTTTACTTATTGTGGCTGTGTGTACTGTTTTGTCATGCTGTATGTCCCTCCAGAGTTACTTGTGTTTTCCATGAGATCCTTTGACAGAGTGATTAAAGCTGACAGGTTAGAAGAATACTACCTTGCTTTTCTGAGCTTTGTATCAAGTCACTTCTGCTGATCTCCAGTTTTCAGCTGTCTTGGTGTTTATTCAGTTTTAAGTTGCAGCTAGGGAAAGAAGCAGCAAAATATGATTGTGAAACTACAGTTACAATTTGTGATACCCAGTGCTGACCACTGTCAGAAAATTAATGTTTAACTTGTCCTTCCAGTCAGACTCAATTTCAACTTAAAAGCAAGTTGACAAGGATACTGTCAGTTTCCCACTCTTTGTGCCTGCTCCATGTGCTGCCCTACATAATTTTGGAGCTAACAAGAATAGTTTCCCAAGGATGTGATGACATGGTTTGTTTTTAGTGGAGGCTTTCTTTCCAACCAGAAGATGACCCTCTTAGGAAGAGCTTTCATGAAAACCGTGTCTCGAAGGCACCAGGGCTTGCACATTGTCTGCTGATGACAGAATTTGCCTGGCATTGTCCTCAGAGGTGGTGGTTACATTATCCACTCGCATCCTCTTGATGCCTTTTGTGTTTTGTGCTGTCATTCCCCCGTCTCCAGAGCCTCTGTAAACTCTTTACTCTCTAGCTATCCAAGCTGTGTCCCGATGCCTGTAAATTAAGCATGTGAATGAGAGTATTAGCTATCAAGAAAATAACTGTGAAGCTTACGGGCTGTGCAGGGCAAAGGGTGGCAAACTGCACCCATTGCAACAGTTCACTTCCCTGTCTCACGGTGCCTCCAAACCAGCTTGTTGAGAGCTGTGTGAGCCCAGCAAAGGGCTCCAGGTACTCTTGGTGGTGAGCTATTGAAAGGCAATCCTGTTGGTTCTTTTTTTTTTTTTTAAAAAAAGACCAACTTACGTTTATTTCAAAAAGAGAAAAGAAGGAACTGTAGGGAGGAAGTGTCTATTTGGGGATCTTTTTTCTTTACAGAAAAAAAGTGGTTTAGGCATATGAATGAAAATGAAACTTTTTGTGTTGAAAAACAGTCTAAAGACTGCTGAGGGTGGCTCGCAGCATTTTCAAAAGTGCTGGTCCTTTTTGGTGAAAAAAGTGTATTTCTTTTAGTATCAGCTCAAAGCAACAATGAAATAAGTTGTTTTCGAAGCAACTAAGTGAAACACAGTTTTTATTTGTCTGAACAGGCTGTAATGTGAGCAACCTGATCTAGTTGAGGATGTCCCTGCTCACTGTAGGGGGGTGGACAAGATGACCTTTAAAGGTCCCTTCTAACCAAAACTGTTCTATGATTCTTATGCAGAAACCATTAATTTAGACCATTTAAATATCGTCTATGAAGGGATTTATGGAGAAAAAAAGCAGCAAGAAAGTTACTTTTGGCAAAATATTTTCCTATTTGGACACTTCTGAAATACTCATATCTGATTATGAATGCTTGATGTCGTGCAACATTCTACCACTTGTTTTTATAAAAAGCTAATTGTCTTTTAGTATGGTCCTTCAAATGACATGTATTAAATGCTGTTTCAGTGGTACTGGGCAAGAAATAATTTTCAGCAGTAAGAAATGTTGGAAAACTTATGCCAAACTACAAGATAAGAGCTTGGACTTGCAAATGTTTTTTTAATTATAACAGGGGTATTTACAGAAAAGGTTTAATACTTTTGAAGCAATGTAGCTAGAAAGGTATATTTTGTGTCTAGATTCTGGTGGTTGTAATGTTTAAAGTGTCTTTTATGGGAGCCCTGTGTTCAGGTGGGCTTCAGAAGCATTTTGTTAATTTATACTTTCAGACTTCATAAACAGAAAAGCAGTGATGACATTTACTGATACATGATGGCGTGAAATCTGTGCATTTGAGGGGTGAGATGGTAGCAGTTATTACTTGCAAATAGCTAGCTGGGTAAAAAAACCTATTGCCTTGTAGGGGGAAACCCAGGACTACTGATGCATGCGTGCTGCACAGATGCAACATGGCAGTAAAAAAAGGAAATATAAAAAAATCAGTGCAAGGTTTTGTGGGTTCATTTTTGCTGCCTTAAATGAGGATCTCCAGGTGGGGTGAAACCTCTACTGTGTGGAGAAAGCAGTTTCTCTCTGAGAGAGACTGCCTTGGGAGAACCTGTTACACTGCCATGAACAAGCCTGGTATTTATTAACTGGATGGGAGCATAATGCTAGTGCCTTGATGCTGGCTCTGGTATTTTCACACACATGTGCTTACAGAGCTTCGGTGCCCACTGAAGGTGCTTCAGCCTCACACCAGCTGCTGTTTCACTCGTGAGTGAAGGCAGCCTCACGTGTGTAACCTCCCTGCTGCCTTGGTGGCACATCCCATTAAACCCATGCAGCAGCGGTTTGCGTGGATGTGCCCTGGGGCACAGGAGGGAGGTTTGGGCTAAGCAAGTTTTACTTGGAGAGTGAACTGTCCTGGAGGTGATGGGTTATAAATTCTTAAACAGCTCATTTAGCATCTGCCCAGGCCCTTAGCTTGCCCTTAGGTAAGACTCAACAGTAAAGCTTTATTAGTTGAGGTAAAGTTGCATTTTAAACTCTAGACACACGTTTTTGTGAGCATGAGAACCTGCACCAGTGTAATTTAATTTAAAATGTGCCTTCAGCAAAACAGTCAGAGGTGGGCATTTTCATTCCTGGATGTTTCCTTGGCAGGAGTACTCACCCAGCTGCTTGAGGACTGCCCTCCTCTTTTTTTCTCACTGACAGCATGGATTGTTTCCTAGTGCTTTATTGCCTTCCCCTCCTATCCACAATCCAAACTGTTTGCGAGAGCAACCCTTTCCTTATCTGGTTCAGCCAAGATGAGCCGAGTTGGCAAGTCAGATGTCGATGCCACAGAAGTTGCTGGGCTGGCTGACTGAACCAGGTTAGGGATTGACTTCAGAGTGGTGGAGCTGTGGAGTTTGTAAGCGCTGGGGTTGAGCAATAAGGGGAAGGACAAAGTAGAACAGTTGTCCTTGGAAAAGGACCATTTTTCATGGCCAGTGCTTCAGCAAAGCGATACTTAGGATGATTGACTAACTCTCTTCTACACGTCACATCAAAACTTGTTTTCCAATGAATTATCTGAACACCACAGCTAGATGCTTCTGACTGAGAAGAAGAATGCATTAACTAATAAATTAAGTATTGCCCAAAGTTATATAAAGGCATAAGTCTCGATAAGGTAAAATGGGAGGAAAAGCTGTTCACTTGTTAGTTTGGGATCATGTGCAAATAAAAGCTTTTGGTGAAGGCAGAAGCTTGGGCTTTTTTGTTCTTTTTACTTCTGTGAGAAGAAGGGGAAGGAAACGCAGAGATGAGAAGTGCATTGCAGCAGTTTTGAAAGAATGTTAACTTCTTGCTTTGTTTAAAAATATTCTTGTTATTCCTGCCTGCTAAATCAGGTTATTGAAATGAAATGATGACCTTTGCTCTGAGCCTGAAACAATCCAGAAGGAAAGCAGGTGTTCGGGAAGATTAAACCTCTTACCTCAGCTGGGAAGGGTTCTGGTAGGGCTGAGGTTCTAAGGGTGCCATATTCTTGCTGAGACTAAAAATGTAAGAATGAGGAAGAATTTTAGAAGTTGATTATGGTCAGTTGCCAAGAGCAATGCCGTGATAAATTATTAACTCATTGCACTGTACTGCCTCGTAGTGCAAACAGAATAGCTGGTTATTGTGCTCTGCTTGGTAAGTCAACACTGTAAAAAATTCCTCAGTTATCTGGAAAATGTCTTCTTTGGGGTGTTTATTAAAGGGATACGGTAGAATTAAAAATCATGTTCCCCTCTGCCGAAGCTGGTTAAACCCAGTGGAAATCCGTGGAGTCAGTTTCTTTCTTGCTGTCTGGGGAGCCTGGCCAGCGGCTGTCGGCCGGCTCGCTTTCGCTTTTGCTCCTCTCTTTCCACAGTGCTTTGGTGAGGTGTGGTCCCTCCTACCTCCCCAAAAAGCACACAGGAGCCAGGCAGTTGGGCTTTTAAGTGCAGAGACATGAGGCAAGTTGACTCATAGCTGTTCTGCTGGAAAAGCCGTTCTGTGGAGACCACTCCTCCCGTGTTAGCTGGAAGTGAGTCAGAGGAACAAATGTAAGGGCAGGCTGATTGGAGCGTGTGGATGCCTTGCTGATGCTGTGCAGCAGCAGTCTCCAGGAATAACTTTTCAATTTTTTAATAAGTAAGTCATCCTGATTCTTGTTTTGCTTTTATAAATGTAATTACCACAACATTTACCTTTGCATTTTTGTTTAAACTATACAGAGCTTGGAAATGTAGATGATTTTAAGGTGCCTCAAAACAATTTATAAAAGAACGTTCCCCTCCCCCCCTTATATTAGCCCTATGCTTCTTACATTAAATTTCTAAGTTAATAATCTATAATTCATATAATATGAATTATATGAATTTGCATGTAAGTATTACTTTTTGTGTTTGTTATGCTTAGAGCTAGTACTGTAGTAATACACCATGAAAATATGAGAATTTTGAAATGTTTGCCATGATAAAATCTGCTGTTCTATAGCAAGACACAGATGAACTTTCAGGGTTAAAAAGAGTATCCAGCTTGAGAGCAAACCATTTCTGGACTGGTGTCAGCATCTGCCACCCCAGTTTTCTTAGGAAAACATTGAATCCTGCCAGTACATGTTGCAAGATATGACCAACGTGACTTACGAACTAAGAAGCAAATCTGCAAAATGCTGTTGGCTACATAGTATTGTTGGAATCTGAGATGGAAAATACTTTTTTTTTTTTTTTTTTCAGTTCTCCTTTTGCCAATCCAGCAAAATTTAGTAAGGTTCAGTTCATGCTGCAAGGCTTTTTTGTTCAGAAGAGCTTTTGAGCAACCATTACTTTTTATATCTTTTTTTTTTTTAATTTGTTGGCTGCTTGGGATTACTTGAGTACTTGTCAAGGGTGGGACATGTGTCTTAAGTGGATGTCTTTGTCTGATGGGTCCTAGTTTAGGGCTTTCATTCTGATTTCCAAGGCATGAAGTGGTCAAGCGTTCAGTGACATGGAGAGATGTAGTCTTGTCTTTTGAGGCAGGGGACACCTTTGGTTCTGTGGAACAGCCCAGGTGGTCACAGAGCTCATGTGGGAGCACATGAAAGCCAGGGACAAAATATGCTCTGGCAGAGGAACCTAATTGAGGAATATGGTTCTAAGTTAGAAATAAGGAGAATTTGGACCCTCTACTTTTTCACGGAATTGCAAGCCTCTGACTTTGAGAGGTGGCTGTTCTACTAACAGTGCCAGTCATCAAATGAAGGTGTTTTTATTATGAACTGTTTTGGGACAGGGATGGAGACCATGTTCGGATGGAGTGCCTTCGCTCCGTGAAGGGTAAAATGTGTCAGATACTCCTTGAAATCCAGTGAAGAAGTGTGCTGCTTTTAAGGTTATACAGAAAAATCTCCTAAACTACAGCAGTGCATGATAATGTTAAATAAGCTAAATATCTACTGGCTGATATATTTCCCAACTTAATTACATGACTGACATGTTTTCTGTTGCTTTAATTGGCAACCCTGCAGATAACAGCACAAAAATGGTTTTCCTCTGTTTTATACTACCAGTTGGCCATTGGTGGAGTAAGGATATGAGGCCATCTTAATAGTTTCTCAACCTATCTGAAAATACAGTTTTTAGGCTGACTAAGGAGGTGATGTTTTCCAACAGATGATATTATTGGGAAATCTAAGACTGAGCAGAAGACCACTTAGAGAGGGGCCGAGTATAGCATATTGCTTCACATACAGATAGCATAGAAATAATAGCTGTGCTGGAGTTTCTGCTTTTCACTAAAGTTCTAATTTGTCTAGCAGTTGGGTTTTGTGCTTACCATGTGGGTACCAAAGGCTTCTTCAGGGTTTCAATTTTGCAGTAGACTAATAGGTGTGTTGCTCTAGGTATTAGTGTTGGAAAAGCCCTGTGCATCGTTAACCTGTCCCCATTTCTAGGACAGGGTAGTCGTAGAAAGGGCTGGTACGGTATTTGGCAATGGGGTTTTTGCCACTGGTTTCAGAAGATTTCAGAAAGAAATCTTAAAATATTTAATCTGTTAAGTAAAGTAACTTGTGGTGATGTACAAGCCTGGCTGAGGAAGACCAGACTCGAAAACCTCCACAGCTGGCCTGCCTGTTGTCCTGGGCCCCGATAGATGAGAATGTGCCACTGGTGCTTCATATTGTGCTTCATACTGTGGCCTTCTGGGGCCGCATTTCAATACGCTTGACCTGTTTACTTCTTTTTCCATCCATCTGGCTGGCTTTCTGCACGTGGGCCTAATCTACTTAATTTCTTTTTCTCTGTTTCTTCAGAAGATGTCACGGTCTGTGCCGCTCACGGGCGGCGGCCCACGCAGAGGGACGCGGTGCGTGCGGGCAGACCCGGCCGTGCGGGCAGGAAGCGCTCGCGGCTGGGCCCGGGCGTCTCGGGCTGCGCTTCCTGTCGGTTAAACCACGAGCAGGGGAGCAGATGCGCCAGAGGCAGCCATTGGGTAACCAACTGTCTTCTCGACAGCGTGCTCTGTGCCCACGGGCCTGGGGCCTTGTTGTCCCTCCGAGCCCCTCTTAGACACCTGAGAGGAAAGATCAGGGTTTAGGTAGTCCAACAGAAAGTGAGACTTGAGCTCCTGAAGCATGAATTGTCAGAGAGTAACCATGGGAGTTATCCTCACACTGTGAGAGCTGAGTTCCCTTGTTTCGTTTTCCGCAGCTACCAGTGTGGGAGTTTTTAAAGGCAGCTGCGACATGGGCAGGTTGGGCCTCAAGTCGTGCAGTTTCACAAATATCTTTCTGGGAAGGTAATTGCCACGTTATCTGACCAGTTTTTATTGTAAAAACTCTCATCTTTGGAGTTCTTTTTTTTCTTTTTGATTATTAATTTTTTCATCTCAATACGCTTGTGGTTTTGAGACAACTCTGGCTTTCAGTTAAATGGTTTTTTAGAAGTGCACAGAAAAAGCACATAAAACCTTCTATTGTAAACGATGTAGTTTTTAAATGTAGGTTGCATGATTTCTGAAGATATGTATGTTATGGCAACATAATTAATGTATTGAAACTAGAACTTTAGTATCTACCCCAGCGTTAGATTTTAGAGAACTGAGTACTCTCCACATCAAAATTATTTTAGAACTGAAACTGTGCATACATTTCAGCCTTTTTTTCCTCATTTGGTGATCTTTTCTTCCTCATATGACAGCATAGCTCTCAGAATCTTGTTTTTTTTTTCTCTTAAACTGTATATTTGTTGACTAGCCAGCATTGAGAAGGGCTGTCTTTACCATGTGATAACATATTTCTGTACTATATGGTCTTTAAGATACAGGGTCTCAGCCTGAGGGGCACATTCCTCAGAGTGGGAACAGTAGGAAGATTGTGAGATTGGATGAGTGAGGGGTTTGGGGATTTCTTGTTGCTGTTGGTTTGGGTTTTTTCCTCCTGCCTTGTGTTGGGCTCTGCCATGGTGTGCTCTGCATCGCCGCCCGCGTGAGAGGTTTTGCACGCGCAGAAGAGCTGCTCTCAGAGAGGCAGGAACAGCTCTGAGCTCCTGGTCCCCCGGCTTCCTGCAGGGCCAGGAGCCAGCACCACAAGGGCAAAACTCGGCATTTTGGCTCTGTGAAAGGCACCAGCTCTTGCATTTCTAACATAGCTGCACTGGAAGCCTTTCACGTCGACAAGATGATTCTGCTGGCCCCTTTCCCTTTCAGTTTTTGAGCACTGTTGTTCTCAGTACTGTCTTGTTTGAGAAAGGAAAGATACAAACAGGGCACAACCCCCGAGGGGAACACCTAGTAAAACCTCCACAAAACTGCTTGAAGCATATGGCATCTTAAAAAAAGGACATAGATTTGGGGGTTTTTATCCACCCACACACAATTCTGATATTAATTCATTGTATCTATGGTCACAGTAAACCACTGAGACTTCACAGAAGCAGATGAAATGTTAGACAACAGAAATGAAAAAAAGAAAGGAGGGTGGAGGAGAAATTAAAGAATGGATTAGAAACTATGTAAAGCAGCCTGTTTCTGCATTACCTTGTTTATTGTATTAGTTAATCTTCTATCTACCACTCAGCTTTCCCTTGTGTTTTCTTATTTTCCTTTTTTTTTTTGGTGCTTTTTTTGTTTGGTTGGTTTTTTTTAGTTCTTTATTGTGGGTGTGTTTTAGAGTTTTGGGTGGGGTTTTTTTGTTTGTTTTTGATTTTATGTTTGTTTGGGTTTTGTTGTTTTGTGGTATGCAGTAGGTTGTTATTTTTTTTTCTTTTTTTTTTTTTCTTTCTTTCCTCCCTCCTTTTTTTTTTTTTTTTCTCCTGACTCTATATGGCTTGAATGTTGTGCTGGGAGAGGAAAGGGTAGGTTAGAAGTGATAGATAAAAAACATTCTGTCTCTGGTTCCTATGATAATTTGCGGGTTTTCATAACAGAGATGATGTCTGCTGAGGAGCTTCTTGCGTGATGAGGCTGTGGTGCTGCAAGAAAAGCTGGAATGTTTGTTTTCCCAGAGACTAAATGAAAATTGTCAGAGGGCTGGAACAGATATCCTGTGAAAAAAGTATAAAGAGTTATTCAGCCCAGAAAAGAGAAGACTCCAGGGAGACCTTTTTGCAGCCTTTCAGAGTATAAATGGGACTTACAAGAAGGATAGAGACATTTTACCAAGTCCTGTAGTGCCAGGCAAAGGGACAATGGTTTTTGGCTGAAAGAGCATGGATTTAGATTGGACATAAGGAAGACATTTTTGACAGTGAGGGTTGAAAGGCACTGGCACAGGTTGCTCAGAGAAGTTGTGGATGCCCTGTCCCTGGAAGTGTTCAAGTTCAGGTTGGATGATGCCGTGAGCAAAGTGATCTAGCAACAGATGTCCCTGCTTAGGGCAGCAGGGTTGGACTTGGATGATCTTTAAAGGTCCTTTCCAATCCATAGCATTTTCTGATTCTCTGTGTTGGGGCCTGCAACAACTCCTGATGATTTATGGAAGTCAGATGTGACCTAAGGAAGGACCTATCATCTTCAGGAGCTGCAGCCTACCTTTACTCCCATTCACAGTATGGAAAACTTAGAGCAATCTCAGTCCTTTCTTATGGAAGTGTTAGAGGTTCTTGGCATGAAGGAAAGGTAAGAACAATCTTATTCTTGTGGGTTAAGGTGGGGAAAAGCTGTTGTAGGAGAAATATGTCTCCTCAATTCCCCTTTTGTGTATGACACAGTCAGTTTCTCTCTTGGGAAGGACTTGTGCAACAGCCCCATTCATACAGTGCCTGAGCGAGGGGGCAAATGCGTGCTGAAATATCTGTATTACTCACTCTGCACAGCCGAGGGGAGGTAGAAAGAGGGCTCCAGGTTTGTGAGCCAGTGGCTGCATTGAGGTTGTGCTGCTCCTTTTACAGAATGAGACCAGGTTGGGCACACAGCTCAGTACAAGGTGATGGGGCGATTTTGTGTTTTCCCCCCAGCCCTGGCTGCTGCCTTGCTTCTCCCCACAGCTGGGGAGTCAGGCTGGCTCACAGAGCCCAATGGTAGGGCCTGCAGCTGGATGGCACAGGCACATGCACAGCAGACACCTCTGATGCCTTATTTAGTTCTGCCAAAGACATAGGAACTTGAATGATGAAATGAGGAAGAGGTGAGGCTTGAATTTCTCTGCACCTGTTTGTGGGAGCTCTGAAAGTTTCCAGAATACCCTGATTCTGTAGGTGTTTTCATGCAACACTCATAAATTCTGTGTCAAGTTCATTTCATTAGAAGTGAATTTCTGTGTCTCCCAGGAGCAGGTGTGTGCTCATATGAGAGTGACATAGGCTTCAGTGTGCACTTCCCCAGACATTACGAAATGAGAAATACTGGCCTGTCCAGACACTGCCTTCCCTGGAGAGACTTTTGCAGACCCTGCTGCTTTTCTATAACACTCATAAGAAAAATTTTTTTGCTTCTTTATTTTAATCTTTTGGGTCTTAAAGTTGTGCTTTGTCACTGTTTGAAACCCCACGGTGGGAATTGCTAGTCTAGCAACAAATCAGAAGATAATTTATATTCTCTTAATAGCCAAGTTCAATAGTTTGAAATTCCCCAGACTAATAGTCTCTCTTCTTAATAGCACCCCATGCAAATACTTTAGAACATGAATTTAAGCTACACTGATCTGTAAAAAGAAAAATGTACAAATGGCATGGGAATATTAGTTTCTGTCTTATTCTGCATAGCTGCAAGTTAATGTATTTGTTATTGTAATTATGCTAAATGTCATGAAGCATATGCATTTTTAGAATAACCTGAATGAATATATTGCATTTCAGACTGCATTAAAATTGGGAGCTTAAAAGCCCAAAAAGCTAACTTTTAATTATGTCTTGAGTGAATTTTCTTCTCCACTACAACCATGTAAGCAGTCTCTCACCTTGAGGAGGTTTTAAAGGCATGATTTTAGATATGCTCTGTTTGGTTCTTTACCAAAGATTTTTTTCTGCAGACATTTCAATGACTTGGGTCTGTACTCCTCATGCTGTTTATGCTGCTTCCCCAGTTCAGGCAGCCTTCAGCAACTCATTGATTTAACCCAGCAGTGGCTTTTGGGGAAGGGCAATACTGAACAAATTGGTGAAGGGCATTGTTTTTAAAAAGGCATTTGGTTCAACACTCTTACTGTGCAGGATTAAGAAGCAAAGACACCATCATACTTCAAGTCCAAGGACTGGTGGATGAAAGCTGGACATGACCCAAAAATGTGCACTTGCAGCCCTGAAAGCCAACTCATCCTGGGCTGCACCAAAAGCAGCGTGGCCAGCAGGATGAGAGACATGATTCTGCCCTTCTGCTGTGCTTTCCTGGGAGCCCACAGTTCTGTGATTCTGTGAAAATGGCACAGTTCAGTGAATTTTGACTTAGAACCTGAAAGGTAATGATTACCTTTTGAAAAGCTGGCTGAAATGAGACAAACATATGCAAGAGGGAAATAAAAACAGTGTAGAAGCATTTGGCTCTCAAAATGTTATTCTTAAAGCATATCAAGTGAGTAATGCTGAACATGCTAGTAGAGAGAAAGAAGGAAAGATGATGACAAAGACTAGAGATGAAAAGCTCAAACCTGAAGTTTCTCTGCAGGGATGAAGGAGTAATCTCTGGAAGGTTTAAAGACAAGTGTATTCCTTTATTCCATGCACAATGGGGAGATACTCAGTGTGTCTACACTGGATGAGATTATTGGTATAACCTGCACATAGAACTCTTTGTGCTATGTGCTCCACACCCATAAGTAGCTGGCTGTCTAGTAACAAGGTGGTTTGTGTACCAAACAAGTTACAGCAAGAGCCTAAGGTCTGGGTTTTGTTGGTTTGTTTTTGTTTTTGGGGTTTTTTTCCTTTGTTTTGTTTTTTGAAGTCCCTCTGGCTATGTAATACTCATATTTTCTGACTAAGACCATGTCCCTCCCTACATGTCTCAGTGCTGTGTGTGCATTGATACTTTCTTAAAGTTGCATTCAATCTCAAATTCAGATTAAGATAATGTTTTGAAAGTATTCCTTCAGTTCAGAGCAAACTGGTCAGCAGGTGACTTTGCTCTCTTTCCTGCATGATGCAGATGTTACTTACTGCTTTTTACTTGAGAATATCTGGAGTATTTTGTTCCTTCTTGTCTTTCTCTTTGGTGAGCTGTGAGGCCGGTACAAATTGCCCAGGCAGAAAGCATGGCCCAGCTCAGAGCTGAGAGAAAATGTGGTTACAGCTTTCCAACCCATCTTAGCCTTTGACTCCCTGCCTGTGAGTTTAAGCTTATGTCTCTCAGTCTGTGTTTTTCAATATATTTAAATTTATTTTTTTTTGTTAGGCTTTAGATGGCATGTGAGTTGCAGCTACAGTGATCTGTAAATTACAATGCACTGGAAATCATACAGAAGATTTCACCTGAGAAAGGAGTAACAAACATCTCACCTTGGTAGACTGTCTGAAAGATGTGGTTTGTTTTGGTGTCTTGTTTAAGAGACCATTTATATCCTGGCCTACATAATGCTGTCTGAGCTACCTGTTTAAGCCAAAAAATTAAGTTGGAAGCTCTTTTGCTAAAAAACTCCAGACAATTATATTAGAAAAGACAGTGCAAAAGACTAGCCCAGACTCCTCAGACTTGGAGGTTGGTGGGAGGGCGTTCATAAGTCTGACTGACAGCTCTGACTTCCCTGTGTGCAGCTGTTCCTTATCAGTCTGCCTGATTGTAGGTATGGTTTGGTACTTTGCACCTCTTCTTAAATTACCTTTCATTCCCATTTCTACAGACTCTTGAAATAAGTAATTCTGCTTATGAGATGTTAGGAGGTGTTGTCATTCTTGGACTGGGCATTTTTATTTCTTTTTGGGGTTTTTTGAATCTATATGAAAACTTAGTGCAAGTGTCAAGTTTGTGATTTTGACAGTAGGAGATGTGCCTTAATTTTTCCAAGAGATTTGCTGATGGAGGTTTGTCTCTCTCATCCCAACCTCATGAATAAATCCCTGCCTGTATTAGGAATTGTGTTGGACTCTCCAAGCCTTTAAAAACAGAAAATTCACAATACTAATTGCCTTAGTTCATCAAACTATTTCAGAAAAGAACTTCTGAAAAGAAGTAATCTCTATTGTTGTGACTGAATGGGTGACAAAGTGGACCTTTGGGGATGCTTAGGGAAGGTGTGTGTTGAGGCACCGTATGGATGCTCTGACTGGTTACAGGAGAAAACAGGTGACTTCTTGCCTGGTGCAAAAGTTCTCACTTAGTAATTCCTTCAGTATAACCATTGGGAACATGTGACTGAGTACTTAATTTCTTATGTTTATGGGTAAAGTTAAATGAAGATCTTTGTGGCAAATAGATTAAGAAGCTTTAAGCATGGTTTGCAAAAACATGTTTTAACTGTTAAGCTTTATAAATAAGACTGAAAATCTGATATATATATATATCTATATTTTACCCATGTGTCATTGCTAACCACAGTGCTAACTTAAATATAAATAAAAGTGTTCTCATAAATTAGTAGAACCTCTCGAAGACCAAAATGCTTGTTTAGTGCTGAGTTAGAGCAGCTTATACATAAGTGTTAGTTGCAGTGCTTTGTGGTATGGGCTGTACTGTTTCTCCTTATGAGCCCTCTTAGCCATTTATTTTTTGCTTTGCCTTGATTGAGTCTATGATTCTTATCTAAAGGAGTAAGGAGTAAAAGCTACTTAACTAAAGATTTAAGTTAAAGCAGCATGTAATTAAAGCTTTCTTGTGTGTTTCATCTCTGCTCTCTTGAATTAGCTTGCTTGTAAGATTGTAGTGGTGTATCACCTTATATTCTCAGCTTTGGCAAAATGAGCCACTGGTCCCAAGAAGAAAGATGCCTGAACAGCCCTGGATGAGTTGTAAGAATATAGGTATTTATTTGTTAAAGCTCTGTTTAGGTCCAAGATACATGATGAGCATGTGGGAAAGCTAAGGTTCCTGTTGTACAAGAACCCATAAAATATCTTGTGCAGTCCTTGGAAGCACTTCCACTGCAGCTGATGGCCATGGGATGGCCATGCATCTTGTGTAAAGAGGGAAATTGCTGCTCCTTTGTTGCAGCATTGCAGGGTTTGACTTGCCACTGTCTATATTGTAGGCCCTAGTCTGTGGGAATTGGGTTAGCAGGGCAGCTTCCAGAAGGGGAAGTTGGGCTAAAAGCCATCAGGGAGATGGTGGCAGAGCCAAGTGCAGGACAGCACCACATCCTGGCGGGGCAGAAGAAAGGCAGTGCTGCTGGGAGAGAACACCATCTCCTCGCACCACGCCGGTCACGTGCTGAGAACACGCCTGCTGCCTCCTGCTCCAGCAGCAGGGTCTGAGGGGAGGCAAGGAGTTGGTGTAATTACATGGTCTTGGACCCAGAATGGGGACTGGGGTTTCTCACACCTGCTGGGATAAGCAGCAAGTGCTTCCAGACCAGGGTTCTTGTTGGAGTAGGGTCTGCAGGTTTGTTCTTGCAGGCGTCTCGGAGCCTGCGTTCTGCACTTCCTAAGAGGAAATCTCACGCCATCCTGTCGCTGTGAGGTAAGAAGGAAAACAGACTCCTCTGCTGCAAACGTTTTGTAGGTGATCCATTCTAGAGTAAACGTTTGTCCTGTTGGTAGAAAGGGTTAAGCATTGAGGGCAACAGGTATAGGCAGACTTAGGTATGTGATATGTTCGACTGTTTTGCAAGGTGCTATAAATGTTGGCTCCGTGTAATCTGATACCAGGGTAGGACAGGCTAACCTAATGGAAGAAAATAGACAGCAATGTAAAAGAACTGGAAATTCAAGTCTAGCTGACTAATACCAGCCTGTTCCAGAGGCTTTTGACTGTTCATTTTGCTGACAGCTGACAGCAAATGAGAGGCAAACAGCAGAAACATGGCCTAATCTGCTCTGTATTCATATAGATTTTTTAAAGACACTGCAAAGGTAAGACCCTTTATGTTTTTCAACCTGGCACTTGCCGAACACAACCTTGAACATACGCATCGCTGACAAGAGCAAAGTACCAAACTGAGGCTTGAAGTCCAGGCCTGTGGGTTTGGGAAAGGGGAGGGACACCTCAGAGGGTTCTGTGTGGATTAGTTTGTGCCCCTTTCCAGCTAGTGCACGGTTAAATTCAGATTTCTGAAACTGCTCAAATACTCAAATGTAGAAATGCAAATCACACAGCATTTCTATGGCTACGTCAGAGGGTATTTTTGAACTTATTAAAATATTTTGTTTGTTGCACTTGACAGTCCAGTTAGAAAAGTTTTTAAAAGATTAATTGTAGAGGGAAATCCACAGATTGCTAAAAATCTGTGTTGTAGAAGTTGTAATGGGGTTTTTACTGAGCTGGGTCCTGTAGCAACTTCTGCAGAATAATGAAAAAGTCCTGTGGGAGTTTAACTCCCTCATCTAGAATTACTGATGCTTGGCTGGAAGAGGTTGCCTGGAATAAGAAACTTTTAACTTGAACTTGATCTCTGTTGGCCTCTTTTTTATTTTTTGTTTTGTTTTGTTTTCTTCTTTTATATATATAGATATTTATATAGTGCTCATTTACAGTGCAGCTAAAAAAAAAGTTATAGCTTTTGGCCATCCATTTCTCTTTGGTAAACTTAACTTTTACGTGCAGGTGATTTAAAAATAATGACTGTGTTGCTAATTTGTGGGCAAAATAGTTTTTAGAAAACGATTGACAGTTTTATGTCAGAATTGGGTACAGACTGGCAACTGGTAATTTGTGAAGTTTGGCAACTTGCCAAAGCAATTATATTTATTTTCTCTGATCTTTCTTCCTCCCACTGCCACTACTTCATTCTCTTGTGTGTATGTGTTAATCAAAAGAGCAAAATCTTTCAGGGTCAAACATTTCTTCCTCCCTCCACCCCTCTTTTACAAGTTTCCTCATATCTTGTTTTAGCTGTCTTGGAGCTCAGCTCTTTAGCTCTTTCTGTATTGAGATCTTCCCTTGAAAATCAGTGAAGTTTGACTTATCTGCAGCTCTATTGTTATAGATGCTTATAAGCTTGTGGTCTTAATGCTCCATAGAAGGTGCTATTAAGTGCCAGAAACCACTTACAGGTGCATTTTAAAACATTTATTTTGTGTCACTGGGATAATACATGTGGTTCTCAAAAACTTCTGAACCAGATTCGGGATTTCACCAATTTACTGTTTTCTTGGTACCTTTCTTTAAAACAGCTTTTTGAGATTTTGTGCAGTGTGAAAAACAGTAAGATATATTTGATACTAATGTTACTTATTAATGCCAGTAATTTGGTTATCTTATTACAAGACATAAAACCAGTCCTGTCTCTGCAAACTTACTATTGGATAAAATAGCATATACTAATTGTTGGAGGAGAGGAAGTAATGAGAGATCTTTTGTTTTCCTTTCTCTGTGTAATTAGTATCACTTACCTCTTGATGAGCTAGACTAGGTGGACACTTGCAGTGTCATATCCAGCTTGTAGTCCATCTATTGTGGTTTTGCAATGTTTAATATATTACTATTTTTCTGGTGGAGAATATGTGAATGCAAAAGTGAGCAGTTAACAGGAATAAAATGAGAGCAAAATCCTCCATTTAGAGATGTGTGATTGCAATCTGCGTTACTGAAGGTTTGTCGTGTGTTAAGACAGCTCTTTTCCATTGTTTAAAAAAAATCCTTATGTAATGGGGCTGGTTTGGTCTAATTACATTGAGCTGTTTTTAAAACATTTTACGATTTTCCTGAGCTTTTGACTTCTGTCATGTCTGTAGCAAGGAGTTTGAGCAAATACATCTAGGCTGATGCATTTTTAATTGCTTTCCTTTCATCCTTTCAAAACTAGTAGCTTCTTGACTTAATTGAATGTCTCCTTGTTCTCATTTTATCAGCTGGGAAATAGGATCACCCGATTTTTTCCTTTCTTTGCCAATAATAATGAATTAACTACAAAGGCAGCATCAAGGGGCAGTCCAAGTTAGTGACTGCCAAGAGTTTTGGACCAGCAAACCACATTTCCCAGCCTCTGCATTTGCTGAACGTTAGCATGCCTCCTGTGTACCATTACACAGTAGCAAGAGAAGCAGATCTTTGCTATGAATGTTATATTTTCAACTGGTCCTTGGATCTGTATTACATTGCTAAACAAGGCCATGTTTTCAGAAACACTCCTCATGACAAAACCTGATGGTTGTTAGGGTAAGAGACCTTTAGGTAGCCCTAATGAGAAGTTCTTAGAAAGACAGGCAGTCATGCTCTCAGTTGCCAGGGAGCTCGGTGTGACGGTGCCCTTGTGGCCAGCATTTTTCAGGTGGTGAAGGCCTGACTTACACCCCTCTCTCCTTTTTGACAGTACCTAGGCACAGAGGTTAGCTTTCCAAGACCAAGATGTTCATGCTGCCTGAGATGTTGGTGCTGCTCCATTCCCTGGCTGGTAGACAGACTGTGGAATTCTTGCAGGGTTAGCAAGCTGTGTGATCTCCCTATGCACTGCCTGGAGGACACTGTTCTTTTAGGTGTCCTTTTTAAGGGGGGGCCAGTTCATCTTGTTTGTTTGGCTTTCAATGGGTATGAGGAAGATCAAGCTAAATATTTTCTCAGCGTCACTGGGGTGTTGATGAGCAGCAGTGGGTGGAGGTGACTGAACTGGAAGCAGAGAAGGAGGACTTTTGCCTATCTCCTTATTGTATAGAGATGTGGGAGATTGGGTTTTTGGGTTTTTTTTTAATCTTTGGTAGGCAAAACAGCTGCACCAGAAGTTAAAAGTCAAGTCAGTAGAAGGGCACACACTTCATACATATTCTTTGGGTGTGTATGTGATGCATGTGCACAGGGTGTAAAGTGTGTTCATGCAACTGCAGCTGATGCATGTGTGCATGTGTCCATGCAGGCAGGTGGAGTAGGGGCTGTTCAGTGAAGCCCTGTTACGTGGCTTTTATCTAACTGTAGTTGAAATAAGTGGTTTATCTGTGACCTGAGGCTTCAGTAACCCAAATTCAATCTGAAAAGTTTCAAAGCTGTGTGAGTTGCCAGGTGGTGACATAACTAGTTCTAAAAATTTACCCTTGCTCTTCTCTTTTAGGTGTCTAACGTGCCAAAAGTTGGGCAGCTGCAAAATGATGTTTGAATCCGCTAAACAGTTTTGATTGGGGGCTGGGGATGGAAGGAGAGCTGGGGGCTGGCAGGCAAGGAGGAAAAGAGGTCCAATCTTTCACATGATTTGGGGAGGAGAGTGGGATGGAGTTGTCATGTCCCATCTCCTTAACTTCTTCTTGTATTATACAGTCAATCTATGGAAATGCAAAATTCAGTTATTTTCATGCCTGGGGAGTGGGGAAGCAGGAAGGTGGATTTGAACCCTCTATTGCCCCTGGAGTGTCCTTGCTCCCTTGCTTTAGGTCAGCTAACTTTTCCTGTTGAGTTGGCTCTACTTTGCTAGAGCAAACACTGCAGAGAGGTGACTAAAACCCAGCCTGGCCTTTCCTTGCCTGATCAAATTAGGGAGGCTTGCTCTTACCAGATGTTCAAATACTTTTTTTGGAGCTCAGGAGCTTCAGTAGTAAAGCTGGGGGAGAGCCTGTCTCACCTCAGTATCTTTAGGTCACTCTTTAGGCCTGGCCTGTTGGTGGTAGGCTGATTTTTTGTTGCTGCAGCATAAATCAATTACTTACAGTGCTCTACATCTACACACCTACACTGATTTGGGGCTGCCTTGACACATTGAGCATGCTGGCAGGAGAGGATACAGAGGAAAAAAAAGCCTCAACCATGCTGTAATTTTTTTCAGCTTTCCCAGCAGCACTCTGCCAGGTTGCTGGGTTTGTGTACAACAGCTGTGTTACATAAATGTGCTGAATAAAAGGGACTTAAAAAAATATGTGGGAACATGGGAGATTGGAAGAAAAGGGTTTTCAGGGGTGGGGGAGTCTGTAAACAGTGCTGGAGCTATTACTGTTAATTGTCTGGAAAGGAATCTTGCCTCAAATTAAATATTCAGGCTAAAAGAGAGAGTTACAAAAAGAAGATGAAAATGTGATTTTTTTTTTTTACGGTGGCAAAGAGTTTGTTGCTTGCGTTTGTGTTTCTTGCTCTCTTTGGAGTAAACCCCTGTTTTTATGTTAAGTGAGTTAATTTCACTGCTTTGATATTGACTGAATTGTGTGTTGGTTTGGGGGTTTTGTGCTTGTTTATATTTAACAGATGAACCCTCTTACTCTGTCCTCCTTGCTGTATATGCTCTGAGAGCCTATGGTGACACAGGCTGGTTTCCAGACGGGCTGAAAAACAGGGATTTATTGATACTGATGATTTCTTTGTCCTTAATGAAAGCTCAGCAAAGGTCACTCTGCTGGCTTTTATTATGTCAGCTGCCCTTTGCACAGTTTGCCCTAGGCAGCATGGATGCTCTCAGAAGACTTGAGTCTGTTCCTTATGTTGTTTCTTTCCTTCCTCAGTGCTAGCCTCTTACCATGTTGCTTTTCTATCTCCTTTAATTTGTGTAAGCAGTTGAAATACTGAGCCTTCAGAAACATTTTTTGCCAAGTGACAGATATTAATTTGTTGTTCTTGTCATTTTATCAACTGTAGATGCCCTGGGTCTAAGGACATGTTTCAAAGCTCTTGTCCTGTGCAAATTTGTAGTATTACTGAATAGTAAAAATTAATCCATGGACAATGACACAGAATACTAAACTGTTAACATTTACTGTGGACTATATATAAAGATCATTGTTGGGCTGTGACTTCTGCATTAAGAGAACTGCGATATCATTCAGCTTCGCCCTCCTTTTTAAGAAAACCTGACTCTACAATGATTAATGTTCATTATCTCAAAGGGATATGACTCTGCAGAAGGTGAACTGACTCTGGGTTGAACTATCCTTAACCTCCACCGGTTGAATGGAGTTAGAAATTGTGAAATGGTGTGGTTACCATCCATGCGTTTGACCTCACCTGAGATGGTTTTCAGTCCTTCTGTTCAGATTTCCAGGTGATATCCTTAATCTTCTCTTTCCTCTCATTCCCTGTATCCAAGATGATGTAGAGATGGGGATGTTCAGCTTTGCATTTCTGTTAAGTCACAACTTTGACATTTCTAGGATAGCACTAGTGTTGCAGACTGTCTTAGGAAATCAATGGGAAAATTACAATCTCAAGTGATTTGTCCCTGTATTGAATGAGTGGAACTGTTTCATCAGTATCTCAGAATTCAGATCTGCACTTGAATCTTAAAGCAGCTAAGCTGGTTCTTATTTTAAATGTATGAATGATCTTGTTAATTTCATGAGAAAAGCAGTGCAGGAAGATTACAGTAATCTTTAGTAACCCTAAATGGGACTGGATCCAGTAGCTTGCTGGAGGCATCTTTCAGCTCATCTGGGATGCTCTCAGTACCAAGGCTTGAGTCTTCAAGCTCATAGCTGACCTTTAGCAAATTTTTGGGTTTCTGCCTGGTACTTTGATTCCTGCTACACCTGCTCCAGTGTGATGCCATTATCTTGTTTTGGTGTTCTGCATTACAGTGCTTGTTCTGCATTACAGTTCTGCATTACACTGCTGAGGCAGTGTGGTCTATGCTGGCCTGTATTATCAGGATTTGAAGGAGAATTTGTAGATTCCAACATGGAGCCTAGTTGCAGTATTGCAGCTTTTCTGCTGGGACCAAAACTGTTGGTTCTGGAGGTATTTCTTGGAAGCTTTGTTGAACTGGCTCAGCAGGTCTAGGACTAACTGAGGGTGTAAATGGTGAAGAGTGTGGGGGGAAAAGTTATGATGTCTAGCTGATGTCTAGGACAGAATCCTACAGTGCATCTTCTGGGATACCCGAGTAGCATGTACTAAGGATTAAATTGACTGAATGTGCTTTTTGACAGTCTGATTGAGGAGCTTGTTTCTAGATGTTGAAATCATTGGACGAGGGGAGTTTCCAAGGGGATTGAAATAATTTGGTTTTGAGTTCATTTTCAAGGATTAAGCAAAATTAAGATGTTTGTTTATATTGCTGTACTAATGCTGCTTTTTATAATATATTTGTACAACAATTAGTAAAAATGAAAGCAAAACCTTACTTCCTCTGTAGCTCTGAAAATTTAATGTAAATTTTATGATAATATACATTGGGTTCCCTTCCTCTTAGGACTACTTGAATGTAGTCAAGCTTACTGTCCATGTGAATAGAGTTTACACATTTTATGCTGTTTGCAAATAACTTATTTTCTGCTTGCAGATGTATGTAAAATCAGGCAGGGGATAAGTGGCATTATATAGCAAAAACAATAGTCATGTTTGTGTTGGCCTATAGACAGCAGGACCCTGTGACAGTTGGAATAATGAAAGCACAGTTTATAAAAATAGATGTGGAGGAGAATATAGCTGGTTTAGAATTCTTCTGGCTTCTGTGAAAAGCTGCTCTTGTTTTCTGTATGGCAGAGAAAGTAATATGGATTAAAGGAAAGCACTTTTGCATTCTTTTGCTGTGCTGTTGTTGCCCAGTAGATCATTTGCTATCACTATATACTGCTACAGAAGTAATGAAAAGTATCCTGCAAACAATAATAGTCTGGGTCCCTAGCCTTTAAAAGGTTAGCTATAAAAGCTCACTAAAGCCTGGTTACTCACTTGTCTTTGGCCTTGGTACTAATGTTGTGGTTAGATGTTTCTTTTGTAAGAAGAATGTATCACTGGACTTTCTCTGTGGAGCCCTCAGTGGTTTTGGGGATGGGGTGTAAGGGAGAGGGAACAGTCTCACATCACTGCATCACCGCAGTACAGAGTTCACTTTGGCTGTTGTCAGCTTTTGACTGACTGTTCCTGCAGTGGTATCAGATGATTAAGAATTTCATGTTAGCATAAAGTGTGACTGTTTTAAGTAGTGTTTGTGTGGATCAAATGTATTATGCTGCTGCAGTCTCTTAAATGATATTAAACCATGATAATTAGTTTTGCGTTGAGAGGTTTGTTGTTTCTTTTTTAAAATGAAAAGTAAGGAAATATTTCTTTATGGCTTTTAGTAAGTTTACTGCCACAGCTTTTGAATCTTATGCCTTTAGTGTGCATTTTGGTATTGTAGTATCAGCTGTAAAATATTAATATTTTACATAATAATGAATGACCTAGGACTAATGGAAGAAATGTCAGTTCCCAGTGCATGTGGGGAACTTCTAAAGTTTTTAGGATAGCTTCACCTCCAGTTCTCCTTATATTTAAGAGCTTACCGGGTAGCCTGGGTCTCCAACATCTTCTTTATCCCTATTTTACATTGACTCTATTATTACTCTATCTATTAATTGTTATTGACCTTAGAAATTTACTGGGTCTTAAGAACTTGTAGTCTTTGTTGATACATATGGCTTCAGCCAGTGTAATGGCCATGGTTATAAGCCATTCTTGCTCTAGACAATTAGCTTAACCCTCATTTAAACAGAATTCTCCATTTGGACATCTGAGGAGGTTCTTGTATTTCCCTGTTGGCCTTGTGATCCTTTACAGTGAAGTTGCTCTTCACTGATTAGAGGGTGTGATTTAAAATATTATTTAATCTTGTTGGACAGTTACAATTTATTCCTAAGTAGAAACCAAAACAGAAGTTGTACTTCAATAAATTTCCATACCTGTCTTCTCTTCTGATAAAGTTGGTATATCCCTATTGGCATAGATTGAACCACTTGAATTGCTATCTGTAGGAAATACTAAACTATATATTATATAGTTAGGTACTTTATTTTCAGGCTGGTGTATGGGATGGTAGGAATCTAGGATGGACCAAGTTGGGTTTAGTCCCATTATGCTGGCATTATCTGTCTGCTTCCTAATGGTGTCCACATCTTCTAAAAGGAAGGCCAATAATTAGATTTAAGGAAGTCACCCAGGATTATATGGTTGCATGTAATGCTTTCAGTGCCATAACCCTGCTGAAATATGGAGAAAGCCTTGTTAACTGTTCAAGTCAACCAGTAAAATGGCAAGTGCTGAGGTTGAATAGTCATGGTTCCTACAGCACTTCCTTCTCTGTTCGTGCATGCAGCTCTCATTAAAGCAAATATTCTGTAGTTGAGGTTGTGGCTACTCTTACAAACCTTTTAACAGCTAATTAGAGCATGCTTTGGAAGTTGGGGAGGTTCTCCTGTTTGCATAATCTTGGGTTTCCTGATTTCTTAGAAGGGTAGAATTTAGTGACTTGAATGCCTAATGCTCTGCCATCACTACTTAGGAATTTGGGAATACCACAACCTGTATAGGAAGAACAGCTGTTACATTTCCTAGAGTGAAGGAGTACAAGTCTCTGACATGATCCTCCCTAATTAAATTGCTTGGCACTGGGGAGAGGAAGATGCTCTTAATTTTTTTTGAATTTCAGCCTACTGCAAAAACAAGGCAAAATTAAAACTCCTGTACAAAGGCAGATGCTAATCCTCCCAAATAACACTGATGTTGGTTTTCCTAGGGGTCTCACTCTGGATGGGTACGTTAGACTTCTGCCCCTTATTCTTTTCTCACAGCAGCTCTTAATCAAAGGCAGTTTAAAGGACTTTGCTTGAAACGCTGGGAATGACACATTTTTCTTCCTTTAAAATATATGGATTTAAATTCGTGGGCACCAACATACTCCTTAGATACCTGATTTTAGACACCTGTTCCTGTTATTCTTTTGAAACAGTAGATTTTTAAATCAATGTATGGGTCACCTGAGTTGTATATGAAGAGTTCTTTTTGCACTTGCCTCTCTCTCCAGAGGTGGTGCAGCCACCTCTTGGCCAGCTCACCCTAACCAAGTTTACCTTTGGCACCGATGAGTAGGTAACAACATGGGAGCTGGGGGCACACATCCCTTCACTGAAGCTGTTTATGCTCTGTAGTTGGGGATTTTTTTTTTCTTTGTACTGTGCAGTTTTTTTGACGGTTCTAATTTGCCATGACGTGGTCAGTGCTGTTTCCTTCCGGCTGCTTGCGAGCCTCTGGTAGAGATAAGGGGATATTTACAGTGCATTTTTAACATGAAGCGGAAGATCTGCTTCATGTAGGAACGTGGGCACTCTCTGGATTGTACAAAGAATTTTTTTATTGGTTTCATCATTTTGACATGGGGATCCAAGATCCACAGCATTTTATTTGCAAAACAACAACTTTGCTAAATTTGAACTGTGTGTGAAGAAATGCGATTTACTTGGGATATCCTACAGCTGAGTAGGTCAGTCTGAGTTTTGTATTTTTACTTTGAATAAACTATAAAGATGAGAGGTATTAATGAATGTGAAAACTGCATGTCTGAATCAAATGAAAATGTGGATGTTCTTTTTGTTAACTTCTGTAACTTTTCCTTAGTCTCATACTTTCAATATGAAACACTTTGAAACTGATGTTTTATTTCCTGAAACAGTTCTGTTTCAGGGAATGAAAATCCACATACATTAATCAGTAAAAAGAATCCCTTTGGAGACACACAAGTGTCTGACTTCCTTGGAAGTAGATAGAACTGTTATAATAGGCAGAAAGCTTTATTGCCTCTGCTACTATTTCACATTGCTGAAGTAATAATATTTTTACGACAGTTTTTAAATTTTTCCCTCCACAGTGGTAACGGCTGTCCAGGTGGGAAGAACAACTCAGGAAAGGATTGCCTTGCTTTGTTTTGCTTTGAGAAGAGCAGATCCCAGGAACACCGATGATCTGAGAAACACGAACACTGATACTCGACTCATTTTGCAATCCTGCCTTTCTGCCCAGCCAGACCTCAGTGAAGCTCTCTGTCCTTTCACGTTCGAGAACATTTTTCTTTGTATGTGGAGCTGAGACCTGGGAATGCGTTATTATGGCAGCAGTTGTACAGCAGAATGAGCTTGTGTTTGAATTTGCCAGCAACGTCATGGAGGATGAGCAGCAGGTATGGGACGGTGTAAGAAACCTTATTTGTACAAGTTGGTGCTAAGAGTGTTATGAAACACGAGGAGAAAATGTGGTGTAAAACACAAAAAGGAAACATTGAGGTCATTATTGTTGCAGCAGATCTTTGTGCTGTTTCAAAAGCTTCCTGTCTCTTCCTGTAACTTGCATGCACAGCACAGAAATTGGTTGAAATGTTATAACCTCTGCAGTATTGCAGAGACATCCTCCTCCAAAACTGTTTTTCCTGTTTTGCTGATTTGTGCCAGTAGAATCCATGCATATGTGATGTAGAATTCCCAAAATTACGGTAGTTTCTAGTATTCTAGGATAAAATTCTGAGTAGAAGTAATGGTCACACTGCATATGACTGGAAGGGGCAGTAGGTACCTGCTCACTGTTACTTACAGATTGGTTTCTGAATTGTGTTACTGCATGCTGGTTATTCAGAAATAAGCTTGAAAGTATTTTAAATTGGTTTTCTTTTACACTGCAGGAAAAATATGTCAGTTTCTACCTGAGCAGACTCTCAGTTAGATGTTGATTATTTAAACCACATCCTGTGAGTCCTGAAGCTTCAGTGTAGGATTCCTATTGTAAAAGTCATGTGGCTTCTCTATAGCTGATGGTTAATATTAGAGCTTGCATTTATTAACAACAAATGAGGTGTCTGAGTATTTTGAAAGGCTAAATGCCATAACAAACTGTTCCTTTTTTGTTAATGTGAAAAGAATTTTTTCTTCTCTCTTTAAAAAACCCCCGCTTTTGGCTTTGTAATCTTGTCTCTGGTCTTCTGTATGGCCTAATATCTGGCTGGGTCACTGGCCTGTTTCTGCTGTCAGAGTCATGCGATCATCTCAATGAACTGAGTGTTGTCTGTCTAAAGTGCTAACTCAGTTTTGGGTGGAATTAGTAATGTAACTTCCTTCCCTGTATTTTTCCAGAGCTTGTGGTAGCCTGGGGATTTAGATATGGGAATTTCACAAGTGTAGTCGAAAACGAGCCTTACTTATTACCTCTGCTGGTTGTTCATTGCTGGCTTTACTTTACAAGCCAATAGGAGAGGGAGAATTGAGGTAGGGAGGGCTGCTTCAGTGTGGTTCCTGGGAGGGCTCGTGCCAGCAGATGAGGTTTTGTTCTGTTTAGCTGTGCATTCTGCTTTTTGCAATTTCTTCAGATGCTCACCTGAGAAACTTAGAAAATACTAAAGAGCAATAAAACCTTTCTATACAGAGCTTTCTCCAGCTTCAGAACAACCTCAACCTTGATGTTCATCTCATAAGCCCACTAAATTCTGCTCTAGCTGAAGTCTAAGAAAAAAGATGTCCTGTAGTGTACCCTAAAGGCAATGAAATCAGAGATGTTAACGGCCAGAGATGGAGGGTGCATAGCAGGAGGTCCATTGCTGCAGTCAGGTGCAAGCTCCTTTTCAAACACTGGGTTCACTTAGTTCAGATATCAAAGATATCAGCTAGCTGGCTACCTGAAGGTAAATCTTAAATAGTCCTGCAAGAGTCAATGACCTGGGAAGCTGGAGCAAGGTTTAGTTTGGCCAAGGGTTCATAGTACATTAGCCCAGAAAGGCTGCTTCTTACTTACAGTTGATTGACCTGCTTCTTACCACATAGGAGCTATTGCTACTCCTACAGTTTTTAAATTCTTAGATTAGTTGTACTTAGGGATGGATAACAGAATTTGTGTACTTTGCAAAAAATGTAGCTCATTAAATGCTCTGTGTTAGGCAAAAGCATTTTTTTGGATCTTCATTATATACAAAAGGTGTCATTTAATTCATCTTTGGATAATTATATTTGCAATGCCCCCACAAGCTGGCATTGTAAGAACTTAGGTACTTCTCTTCTTGTCAAAGCTTTGCCTGGAGCACTCTTGTGCCAAGAGCTGTTGGGACGTGGAACAGCTGCGAGGAGAGGTTCGGGGTCTAAGTGGCAGCTATGCTCAGTATTTCAGGGAAGTCATAATTCATGGCTATTTTGTTTAATTTTTTTTTTAAGTCTTGGTTAAACAACCATAAATTATGAACAGTCCATTTACAAATGTAAGCATTCAGCATTCAGTGGCAGATGCTAATGGGAGGGGCTCAATCACATGGACCCGTGTGAACGGGAAAGGCTCACTCTTATCAGCTTTATCCTTTGCAGTTTAGAAAACAATGATTTTTAAAAAATTTTTTGTTTTTCTTGAAGATTTCATTTATCACATAGTAGATCTGTGGTGAGGAAGAAATGGAATGAAAATACCCTTGTAATTTTCAGAAGGGAACAAGTGGCTTGGCCAAGGCTACTCATAACCTGTCTGCTTCTACATGTCAGGCAACTGGTTAAAATAGAGAGCTGCTTTTTTTTTCCCCCTCTTTTCTGTGTTCTTGTTTTGTTTGGTTGGGTTTTTTTATTGTTGTTGTTGTGAGACAGAGAGAGACTGCACACATAAAACTGGGCTGGAGTTCCTGCAGGCTTTGGCTGAGTCAACACCTCTGCCTGAACCTGCTTCTCTTCCTATCTGCAGCTTCTTCTCTCAATGCCTTTTCATTTAGTTCTTTGTGGACTTAGAGCTAATGTGATATTTGATCAGGTGATTTTTAATTTAGAAAGCTGAATAAAAGCAGCCACAGTGGCTAGATTTGTAGTAGGAAGTTTTAAATTGTGCCAGGGACAAGTTGAATCATTACAACCATTAAATTGCTAACATGGTACCCAGTATGACTGCTCTGTGTCAGGGTGTGCTCTCTTCAGGTGGCTCTGATGCATGTAGTGACCTGTCCCTGAAGACTCCTTCTGTACCTCTAGGGGATGTTTCTCTCTTTCCTTCTTCTGATAAAGAAGGGTACGAGACCTTAGGTTGAGCCATGATTTCTGCACCATCATCTCATGCCTAGATTTGCTCTTCCACGTTCCCTGCTATCACCATGGGTTGTCAGAAGGATTAAGCCACCTGGTCAAGATGAAGGTCTACATTTTCTTTTTGGCCATTTCCAGCTCCTGCAGAAGGTTCCTCCCCCTTATCCACTTGCAGTTTTATGAAGACTTTAATGAAAATATGAAATCTGTAATGATGCTGTCTTCCCAGAGAAGCAAGCATCATGTATCTGCCTGCAGCATCCCTCTGTGCAATTTGGTCACTTCTCAGATGCTGGCAGTGGGAGCACCTTTAAAGTCAAGAGGCTGCCTCTGCACAGGGACCTTCAGCAAGGGAAACCCAAAGGCTGTTTTCTAGTCTCTAAGATCACATCTCCTAGTTCTGTTTAGTTTTTTGGGGTTTTTTTTGTTTGTTTTTTTAATGTAAGTTCCCATCTGTATTGTGAGTCTGAATTCTGTTGTTTGATTAAAAATACAGTTGTTTTTTCCCTGAGGCTGCTTTCTCTTTTTTTTTTTTCCCCGTGTAGCTTTTCCCTTCTACTATCTATTGCATACTTTTCTTGTACAAAATTTATTCCACACTAGTTAAAAGCTAGTCACTTTATTCCTGGGACAAGTTGTCATCCTTAAAGACCTGTAGTATGAGAAGACAGTACCTCCAAAGAAGAAATCCCCTTCCCTATTTTCCATTTCCATGGCCAGGATGGTGTTTTGATCTTCTGTCAGTTGGTGACAGTTCATAAGACAATTTTCAGAGAAAAAAAGAAACACCTTGTCAGCATGTCAAACACACTAGAAGAATCAGAGAGCAGGAAGGAAGCTTGCTGCCTTTAGGCCCTGAAGGAGGACAGGGTTCAGTTTTCAGGGGCTTATGGAGTGTAACCAATGCCTTCAGGGACCTGCTCATGGGTCTTTCCATGGACTTCAGCATCTGTATGAAGTTTGCACTCCTCTGAATTAGTAAAGGTCAGTCTACAGGGATTTGGTGTTTAAGACCTCAGAAGGTTTTAGCAGTAACTCAATTGCTTTATGTGTCCAGCAGACATGGGAGATGGGTTGAAGCCAAGTCAAAGCTTTGCTGGAGTTAAAATATGCTGTCATATTTTACCTATATTTTCTAGGAGAAACATGAAGCAGCAGAAGTAGGAGAAATTTAAAAATACAATAAAATTGTTCTTCTATGGATCTCTGTATCGATTTATTGAAAATTATTGCTGACACTTTAATGTGTGACTTTTTTAAAACTTTGGGATAGTTTGCACTCTTACTTTTTGCTAGGGCGTATTCGAAGCACTTTTGTATTAGAAATAAATTATTTTGTGATCTTGCTCTTAGAGAGGTAATTTAATTTGTGGTAGTTGAATCACTGCTTTGTAGTTCTTAATGCTTTCCCTGTGCATAATTCTCATTATACACCAGCTTCAAAGGGAGCCATAGTGAAAAAGGGCTCTTTTGCAGTTCCAAATGTGTACAATTATTTTTGTGCCTTACAAAACAACAAAGCTAGAGGAAGGTTTAGCTTGGCTCTCAACTGGGATTCAGATGCTTTCAGTGAATTCAAGAACATCATAGAAGTACCAAGGTGAGATTACCTCACAATAGACATGTGTACATCTGTGTACATTAGTATTAGTTTTTTAACTGAATGAAAGGCTTGTTAATGAAATCATAGCCAATGTCAAATACTGTACAAAAAAGCAATGAGCACTTCCACAAAAATGCATTTCAAATTAAATTTGTTTGCAGTTGTGTGAAGGCTTTTCTTAATAGGAGCATATTAGAGTTCTTTCTTTCCTTTTCACAACCATGGCAGGAAGGAAAGGAAAGTCCATACATTGTACCACTGTAGGGTATGAGCTGGAAGCAGTTATAACAATAGTTTTGAAATAAAAGTCCACAAGAAGTGATGTTTACTCTGATTTTTCCAGTTCAAAACTGTGATTAACTTAAAGAAAAGCACATTTAAAGTGTCTTACCATGAGTGAATGGTTTTCTGTTTGTCTCCAGTCTTTTGGAAGCATAGTGAGTCAGCAACTTTTTTGGGTAGTCCAGCACAGAGTTGAGGTGAAGAGGTATTGCCCTGCCATGGGGATTTCTCTGCCTGCAGCAGACACAGCGACCATATCAGGGTATGTGTGTGATGGCTGTTCATAGACATGGTCAAAATACAGTTTAATCTTGCAGAGCAGTTCAGATCTGATCATAGGGGTCAAACCAACTACCAACTACCTCTGAACTGCATGAAGCAGCACAGTTCAGTACCACAGGAAACATTTTGGTCAGTAGTGAAGTGTATTTTAGAAACACATGGATGTTTGGGCTTTTGTAACGAGGTTTCATAGCAAAGTGAGTAGGGTATAACATAAATAGGGCCTTGAGAAACTGATCTGAAAACATGTGACGATCAGTTGATTTTATCTGTGTTTTGTTTATTATTCAGAAACATTTTTCTGCAACTTGTCCTCAGAGGCCAAGCCAGTGGCATGAGCTTCAGTCACTAGAGAAGGACAGTGCCGAGCCAGAGTAATTTTCCTCTCCAGAAGAAGCTAATGTAGGCTTATCTGGAGCACAGGCACTCGATCTGTGCTCAGACACTGCGGCTGTTGAGCTGGTGCCGGGGCGAGCGGGGCGCGCCTCGCTGCGCAGACGTGCCGGGGAGGAGCTGGCCACTCGCTGATGAGTGTGTGGGACAGGTGCCTACAGCACCCCAGTGCCTCCACCATTTCATAGCCAATGCAGAGAAATAGGTGGTTTTAGGGCACGACATTCTGTCGTAGCACAGGAGCCTAAAACTGAGTGGGGAAATTGTGCCCTAGAAATACCATTTCTGTCTGTGGGCTGGGAACGAAACTTGGGGTTCCTAGCTCATGTCCAAGTGCCTTCACCACAGCTATCTGTAACTTAAACCCCAAAAGTTATGTATCAGGGCATATTACTGAAAATGAGGTATTTAAACTATTTTTAGAACATAATTGTATCTCAGGAATGAGGCTGTAATGGACCTTCTACCTTGTAGCTTATGGAATGTACTGTTAAAAATAAAATTTTTTTAAAATGCAGATAGTTTTTTTTTTCTCTTTACAGTGTTTTATCTTTTTTTATTGATATGGCTTTTATTAAATCAAATCTATTTGTTTATTCTTGCCTGGAAGCAAACAGGATCAAGGATGTTCGGGTCAGTAAGCAAATAGGATGCAAAATGTGAACATAACTTTTTCTGAGGAGCAGTAGGGACCTCTTGGCCATCAATGATTTCTGGTTTCTCAGCTCCAGCACGGTGCAGCATTGGTTAGAGGTGCCCACAAAGGTGTGGGGTGGCAGCTGTACCCATGCTTGACTTGATATACACCTGTCATCTGGTGATAAGATTGCACAAGAGGGCTTTAACTGGTCTGAACTTTGTTCATTTTTATTGATCTGCTACTGTATTGCTCTCTTTTGAAACGTTTCATAAAATAGGTCATTACTTGTTGGGTATTTTTTAAAAAATTTTGGTTTTGTTGGCGTGTTTTTTTTTTTTTTAAGGTTTTTTTTTTTAGGAGACTGTCCATGATAGAAGCCCATTAAAGTACTATTTTTGTTTTTTACTTCTTCTTCTTTTCCTTCTTGCCTTTTACCACAGTTTTTGCTGAGACATGTTTTACAAAACAGAGAGCAATTTAAAGTGGTAATTACTGTCCTTTAAAACTTCTAATTGCACTTTCTACTTTCAGTACTTACAGTCCAGACTCTTCCCTAGGGGAGGCTTACTCCCATAGCTGTTGTCTGGGTTGAGCAGATAGCTCTGATACCATTTTCTGTCCCTGACGGTGTGCGTAGTGGCAAGAGTGAGAGATGAGTAATTCCTCAACAAGGGCATAATCATACAGTTGGTTTTTTCCCTTGGGTTTTTAACTTGTGTGGTTAAAAAAACCTACTTGATCTTCCTTCCAGTACCTGAAGGGAACCTACACAAAAGATTGAGACTGTTTACAAGAGCATGTGGTAACAGTACAGGTGGGAATGACTTCAGACTTAAAAGACAGTGGGTGTAGATTAGATATTAGGAAAAAATTCTTCACTGCGAGAGTGAAAGGGTACTGGAACAGGTTGCCCAGAAAAGCTGTGGATTCCCCATCCCTGGAAGTATTTAAGACCAGGCTGAATGGAACTCTGAGCAGTCTGACATAGTGGAAGGTGTCCCTGCCCATGGCAGGGGAATTGGAACGAGATTATTTTAAGGTTGCTTCCAACCCAGGCCATTCTATGGTTCTAAGATCTGTACATAACTGTGCTCTTCTGTGGAGGGTGAGACCAAATGTACTGGTTTTCTCAGAAATATATTTTAGCAACCTTTTAGTTTTTTTCCTTGTTTTTAAGCTTGACACATTAATAATGTGTTTAATTTTTGTAGTGAGGGAACCTTACAGTTATACTAGACTTTCTTTGAATCTGTTCTGCTGTCAATCTGCTATGACTTTTTTCCTGCAAATGACATTTTAAAAGACTCACTTTGAAAAATACAGTGTCTGTAGTAGATTTTATTTGCTGAAAACCTCTTCTGTTGAGCAGTTGCCTTTTCAGAGAGTCTGTATCTTGTTATTATTGCTGGTCAATTTGATTTCTGTTTTCCAGCTGCCTCTTTTCTTCTGTATCTGATGCAAAATGACTATCAAGACTGAAGGATGATGTCTAAAAGCAGACTTAGGAAGGGAAGTGGGGAGGGGTGTGTGGTGTGAGTAATATCAAATGACTAAAGCCATAAGAATTAGAGAGGAATGTTTTACAGTGCTTAGATCAACCCGTTACACCCCTTCCTTCTGTAGCAAGCGTCCCCTAAAATAGTGATTTTCAAATAGTGTCTCGTAGGAAATCTGGTGCCTGTGAGAGCTTTGTCCCATCCTCACAGCCAAAGGACTCCTTCACTCTGAGTTTGATGGGAAGAGCAAAAGGTGAAGGTGTTTGCAGCAAGCTGCTCCCCCAGTATTATTGCCAGCAAAATTTAGCACTTACTGTGCTGTGCCACTCCTCTGTATTGTCAGCTTTAATGCTGTAAAACCATTTTAATGTCATGCAAGTCCCATGTTATGTAGTGAAGTACAGTCAGTACAGTGGATACTACAGCAACTCTCAGCCTCTGGCTCCTGGTGGGATGCTGCTGCTATTTGCTTTCATGTGCTAAAGATCATCTTGTCCTTAAGTAGTCCCTCCTGCCTGTTTGCTCTCCAGGTGGTGTAGTATAGGTCTGTTGAAGTATTAGTCATTAGGTGGTTAGATTGGAGGCAGTCTAATGAATTTGTTGTTGTTTGTTTTTTTTTCTCCTCCCCCCAGCTTGGTGATCCATCTATTTTCCCTGCTGTCATCGTGGAGCATGTTCCTAGTGCAGAGCTCTTACATAACTACTCTGGCTTAACCTGCGTGGATGAACCGAGTGACATGATCACTGAGAACTCTCTGGATGTCGCAGAAGAGCAAATCATAGAAGATGATGATATCACCCTCACAGGTTGGCAATAAAACCATCCCTGTGTCATGTCTTTGCACCAAGATGGCTGTGACTAATGGAAGAAGAAAGTTTCATGACAAAAGCCAACAGGGAGCAAAATGAATAGTGGTATTGAATGCTGTTAATTCTGTACAAGACAGAGAAAATGGCATTAATATTATTAGCAGGTGGCTTGCAATTCCAGTTGCACAGCTGATAGTGAAGAATTTCATCCATCAACAGTGATTAAGGCAGAGTCCTGCTCAGAGTACCAACAAGGTTTTTCTTTGTTCTTCATAGGTTTTGTTTGCTTTTACTTAATAGGTGGTACATTCCTAAGTAAACATATATACCAAAAGCAGGAATATGCAGCTTGAGTAGATGTACTGCTTTTAACTTCCCAAGGGTATACAATTATAAATTAAAATGTGCATGCTAGTGTGACTTACTGGTGTAAGTATACTCAGCATAGTATTAATTTTGGATCTCTAATAATGATTCACACCTAAAATGCAGATGTTTTTTGTAAATTCTGTTAGAAAAGGTAGTCCCAAAGAAAGACAATTCTCAAGAGGAAAGCTCAAAGGTCTGTCACATTTTTTAATAACAAGCTCTCGCTGAGTGCATGTGTTTGAAGGACTTTTGCAGGAAAAGTCTCAAAGGTGGGGTAGATGCTTTGCAGAGAGAAGTTTTCTTTCAGCCACTAGGCTCCACACCTGGACTGTCACCAGAGATGGAGACAGCTTGCTTGTTTCACTCATACTTTTGACATTATTTCCAAAGACATGCTCTGATACAATCTTTTACTACCAAAAGTAAAACAAGAACTCAACATAACTTGACATGAGGAACAGTTCACAGAGTAAATTGACATGAGCTGTTCTCAGTAAATGGTTTTATCTGATGAAAATGGCTCCTTTTTTTATAGTAGTGAATTATCTGTGAACAGACTGTGACCATACAGATAAGTTAGGTTATTATTCGAGAAGGTTTTCCATACTCAAACAGTATTTCAAATTGAGACCTCTTTGCCAACTTGCTGTTCATATTAATTATTCACACTACAACTGGCATTTCCCCAGTGTGTTACTTAAGCACCACTTAATGCGTCCGTGTGAATTTCATAGCAGATCGTTTTTGTGAATCCATATTTGCTGTAATATATTGTGTGTGAATTTTTACATGCATGAGTAATTGTGAAACTGCACTTTTGTGAATGCCCTTGCTAACCTTTTTTTTTTTTTTTGTGGCCAGTCACATGAGAAGGGTTTGCAAATTGCTGCCAGAAACTGAAAATATTTAATCCTTGTAACCAGTGGTGTCCAAGGGTTTCTGGGATACTTTGGAGGCAGACAAGTACAGTATTGTTCCCATCATCCATTATAGTTCAAGAAATCTAGTTTTCTTTAAAGGCAAAGACCTTAGAAATTGAGAGCCACCACTTTGCAGAAATGATTGTTGTGAAGGAGATGTTAACTAATTATCTGTTTCACAGTCTCCATCCTTTGCATGCTGTGGATTTCCTTACAAGGGAAAGGGGATGAATGCAGGATGAGCCGGAATCAGTGCCGTGTCTGGAAAACTGCTCAGGACAAGGCAGGCAACGCTGGTAGCTCAGCTCCTGGTCTCTGACAGGAAGCTATCCAACCTGACCCTAGTGGAGCAAAATCTGGGGCCCAGGGGTGTGAAGGGACCCCACAGGAGGAGAGGAGAGGACACTGGGGAGGGAGGCATTGGACAAGCATTGGCTACGGCAACAGCTGCCCACTTGAACTGCAAGACTGCTGTGTGGAACAGACCCCAGTTCAAGTACAGCTTGCTGTAGGCTGCCTCTGAAATGGGGCTAATCAGAGCTGAATTTTCCCACCTACTCTATTTTTTCCACTGCTTTTTTCTTTTCTCCCTTCTTTGAAGTTTCCGTCTTTATTTTACTCATGGGCGTGTTTGTTCTCAACGGTGAAATGTGTTGTTTTGCTCTTTTGAAGTTAGTACCAGTCTTTTCAGTCACTTCCACGTTATGCCTTTGAGAGAGGATCAGAGATCATAAAGACTGTACTAATTCCACATTAAAATATTTATAAGACTGAAGTTCACAGCAAAACAAAACTGAAACCACCATAATTTATGACTAAACATTACTGAGTGATGAATATGAATGCTTAATATGAAGGATTTAGGATTTTTAAAGTTACTGGTTTTTCTGTACTATTTTATGACTGTCATCCACTGGGCTTCTCTTTTCTCCTAAATTAACAGAAATTAGCAGTAGGCCTCATGAAACTGAAGCAATCTGTTTTTAGAGATCTATCTGCAGAATAGTGTTTTTTTCATCTCTAGGATGTAGCTTCAGCCCTTCAAATGCACAGCTATCACATATTGGTGATTACTTACGTGTCATAGAAATTATAACCTGCAGACAACTATAAGAACAGCATCTGTTGCACAAGAAACCCTGCTGAGATATGGCCAGCAATCAGCTTTTTTGCTATGTTAATGCTCATGTTGTAATTTTTTTTGTCATGAAGAGCCTCTTTAAAAGCACTTTTCCCTGGAAGAACTGTGATGGCAATTTTATGGTCAGTTTGTTGCCAGTCTTATGGGATTTTAAATGATTAACTATCTTGTAGTAAAGGATGATTAACAAAATGAATTGGAGCATTTGGCTCTGAATGAAGTTTTATCTCTAAAGGGAATATTGAAATATTTTTTTCTCAGAAAAATACAAGGGGTAATGTTTTGTGCAGAAGAACTCTAGGCCAGCTTGTCAGATGGTACAATTTGCTACACTTTGTATAACTTATTAATGTGGCTAGTTATGGATATAAGGTGCATGGGAAGGAGGAACTAATCAGATTATATAATTCCTGAAAACAGCTTTTTAAAATTCTTGTTATAATTTTTTTTTTTTTAAACTTTGTCATGTCTGGTGAGTTTAATGTATTAAAAACCACAGTTAATCAAAGTCTGCCATTTTGTGGTTCACCTGTTCTGGCATTGTTTTCTTGGGATCAGGGAAGTGGCTGCACTGAGACAGTTTGGAGGGGAGGGGGGTGAGCAGGCAGGGACAGAAAATTTGTATTTAGATGTCCTGTGTCCTAGTGTGAATAGGGAGCATGGCAGTGTGCATTTCATTGATAATGGTACTTAATAACCAGTTCTGAAGTTATTTTGCAACATATTGAAGTTTGGTACCATTTGCTGAGTATATTTTTGTGAAGCTCTAGCTGTCCTGCACAAACCCAGCAACTTTGGTGGTCATTTCTGATGTTACAAAGAAATCCAAAGGAGTGGTTAGGTGGAAACTGAACTTCACAGTGTTAATCTGTGAGGACTGTGAGTTGATGAGATGCCAGTTATAAAAAAACGGGTTTTGGTTTCAGTTACTTTGTAAAGAAATTATTCACGGCTGCCTGTAGCTCTGGTTAAAACCAGAGAGGGTTTTTTTTATATATCTCCTCAGTGAGGTAATTTTCTTTACAAATTGTAAAGCCTTATTTTAAAAAGGAAATGGTAATTTGCAGGTCTCCTGAAATAACTGTGTTTTTAAACTTAGTGTTTCAGTGTCAGATAACAATCAGCTAAGAGTGGATACTAAAAAGTAAGTACTTAAATTTAACAGCCAGCTATTCTGCAAAAAGGGGATCTGTCCATGTCTAATAGCTCTTTTTCTTCTTTTACAAACTTCAGATTTCTTCTGACATTATTTTGAGGTTCTGCAGTCCCTGTTTTTGTCTCCAGTAAAACCAGCAGTGAATTTAAACACAGCTGTGACTAGCACAGCTTTTATCTCAGCCTGGACAAGGACTCGGGTTGCCCACTCTCCAGAGCTTCCAACCACCAGGGAAGCAATGGGAGTGAGACAGGATTGCCCAAAGTGGTGTAAACACTTCAAAAAAGGCACTAGACAAGAGTAGGGAAAGCAGGACTTTAAACTGAGGTGGGGAACTTCCAACATGAGGCATAATTTCAGAGCAGAAAGCTGTGTTTGGGCAAGCCTTGTGCTAATGCTGATTCATAGGGAACCTGGATTTGCAGTAACCAGGCAGAAATTGGCATGCAGATACAGAGGCTTATGTTTGTGGCTTGCTCAGATAAACAAAAACTTATAGAGTACCCTGGGAAAAAACTGAAGATATTTTTAGGTGTGGTTTTCCCTCTCACCTCTTTTTTCTCCCTTTTTCTTCTCCCTTTTTGCTTTTTTTTCTTACCCATTTTTTGTTCCCTGCCTCTTTTTCCCTTTTCCATTTTTTTCTTCCAATTTTTTCTTCCCTCTCCCCCTTTTTTCCTTTTTAAAAAAAAGCTTCTGCCTATTCAGATAAAGTTTGAAATCTGATACTTTGCAGAAAGGACACCCCCCCGCCCCGCCACCTCATTTTTTCAGCTCTGACTTTGGCAAAATGTAACAATAAGCCATTTTATTCCAGTTCTTCTTAAATCTGGGACTACATCATAACAGCCAGTGACTGGAATACCATTTTGCAGTGTTATAGAAAAGCTAAAATAAGAGACACCAGCTTGCCTTCAGTAGCTGAGTTTATTATCTCTGAGCACTGTCTCATGTTGAAGGATGAGAATGCGCATCTTGCTGTTAAAAGGACAGAGGGGGTCCTCCACTTTCCCGTGAGGTACCCCACACCTTGGTTGTATTAGCTCTTGAGTTCTTGTAATCAACTTGCTAATCCAGCAATGCCCCCAAAACATTTTCAGACATTTTTATAAATCTCAGTTGCCTCACTTTGTGATCAAAAAAGTGTGAAGCCTGGCATGTGCTAAGCGACAGAAGTTTGGATCATGAACCAGGGGCAGAGATGGGAGGAAAAACCACAACCCTTGGTTCTTTCAGCAAGAGGGAAATATTAACTTGCCTTAAACCACTTTGTGAAGTCATCTTCTCAGAATATGCTTGAAAGGTGTTGGCAGGAGCACTGGAGTGGTTAAGAACCTTAATTTTGCCATTCTGTGTTTGTGGATAGAAAGACAGTGCTGCTGCTTGTAGAGGAATACATCTGGTCCAGGTAGCTCTGCTGGCAAGCTGCAGAGTGAGATGCAGATTGAGCTCTGGGTGGAATCCAGAGACAAGAGGCCGTGAACTGCCAACATAGGACACATAACAAAGGACACCAAGGTGGCATCTGGGCCAGGCAGGCAATGAACAATGAGAGAGAGACAGTAGGAGCCAGGAATTGCCGATCCTTTGGATACAAAGGAGAAGACAGGTGACAGCAGCTGGCAGCGGGGTGGATGGACATGGAGAGGAAGAGGGAGACTTGCCCAATGTTGGAATCAGGCTAGAAAAGCCCAGGAGTTTCTTGGTTGGGGTCCTCCCTGGGCGCACCAGCTCGGGCTGTGTCTGTGTTGCTGTGCTGTGAACAAATGGCTTTATGGAATGAGACATCTGAGACTGCCATGGGAAACCTGGGGTGGAACTGGTGAGGAAACCTGGTCTGACTGTGGAGTGGGTGTGTGGGGAGCCAAGGGAGACACCTCGGTCACTGGAGCCACCCACTGCAAAGGGGCTTTGATCCAGCAGTGGCAGTCGCATCCTAAGGCCAGGGAGTCTTGAGAATGGTCAGACTGGGAAGTTTCTTTAACATGCTTATATTTTTTGTGAGCATCAAATTGTATTAACTGCTATGTTTACGTTATTTATATGGCTATTATAAGTTTCTTTTATTAGTCTTGGATAGGGATGGTAAACTTCTAGCCATGTGGTGTAACAGCCATGTAGAGCTGGTAGCCTCTTCCTCACCTGCTATTACTCAGAGTGAAGAATTGACTCTGCTCCATCACCTGAAAGCCAGCAAGTGGCTTTGGTCCTCCTGCAGCTCTCTCTGAGGAAAGAGCAGAGGGCAGCAGCTCTCTCCTCCCTGCCTGCAGAACTGGGAACCTGAGGGTACTACTGCTGGCTTTTAAATTGCATGTGGTAAGCCAGCCATGCTCCAGGACTTTGGCTGAGCTGGATCGTGGCAGGCTAACCTTCCTGTCCATTCAGACAATGTCAGAACTGAGAAGAGCTGCTTTGGCAGTGCTGTGTGCATTTATTTATATTTGTATGATGTGACATCCTTCTTGAGGTCTTGGTGATGCTGGTAGATGATATGGGAAGTTCTCATCCCGATAAAATTTAGAACCAAAAGCATCAAGTCACCAGCACCATCCAAGTGTGAACATGGCTGCAGACTGAATGGGCTGTGCATGTTCTGTCTCCTCCTGAGATGGCCAGGCATTCCCTAGGATGCTGTGTAGCTCTTGGGGATGAGATGCCCTGGGTCTGAGCCCCTGAGCCTGTCAGCTGTCTGACAGAATTGTCAGTGATTTGCTGCCCTCTCTTGCTTCCAAGGTCAGGACCTTAGTCTATACTCACTTTCTCTTCATGCTATCCTCCTCCCCAGTCCTGTGTTTCTCATTCCTTAAGCCTGTTTGGAGGTGTCAGCCAGAAGGTGCAGACCCTTAACTGTCTGAATGTCTTTGCAAGATACAAGGTGGAGGTGGTCCTGTAAGACAACAGGGTGAATTGCTGTGTGGGTAAGGGCTTCCCAACACCTGTCTACTTTATTCTGTATTAGCCTGAGCCTCTTACACTAGGGGTCAAGAAAAGATCCAGAAGGTAAGGAGGCTTCTGTAAATCACAGCTGGCAGAGGAGGTAGGGCTGATGTTTGGATGCCAGCATTCATCTTTGCCCTTTCATAATGATACAATTGCTGAAGCTGTAAACATTTAGGATGAAACCAGGAGTTTTGTTTGGTTGGATTTTTAATCACGCAATTGCTTAGTGCTAATTGAACTGGTTGTTTTGTTGTTGCTGTGATATTTTTAAGGTTAAAGTATAGAAATTCTAGCATAAAGTTCTTGGTTTTTGCACAGAAATAATCTAAGGTCTAAACTACATTACACTGTGTTTTAACATGTATGTTTGCTTGCTCTGTCAGTCAGTGTGATTTTTTGGTTTGGTTTTGTTTTGTTTTTTAATGTGACTGCCCCACCCAAAATTCCTCAAAGCTTAACAGGGAGAGCCAGTGTAAAGCCTATGAAAGTAACTGAGATTTCTTGGTGTCCTAGAGAGGGGAATACAAATGCAGCCCTTTTTATCATTTTGATAGACTCAAGTGAATTCCCCAAAGTTGCATCAAAATCATGTCAAAGGATAAGGAAGGCCAGCCCAATCATTTCCATTCAACAAACAGTAATTTCTAAAAGGATGTGTTAGACAATTTTAAATGTTTATGGTACCAGGAACTGCCATCTATGTTATTTTTCATGGTACAATTAGTTTGGAAAATTCATCTGGTGCTCTTCCAGTTAAACCAGTATTATCTTCTTGGAACAGCTATTATTTTGCAAAATGATATTTTATTGGATTTTTTTGTTGTATACCCTCAGATGACCTTAACATGTACCTTAAACAGTATAATTAATGCTCAGGAGCTTTGGGTTTATCTTATGGGTGCCCTTATGAGATTTGTGAGGAATTGTCTAGAAGTCAAAAATTTTGAAAATCTTGCCAACCTTCTATATTGTTCTTTGTGTTCTATGTTTGCTTTCCAGTGTGTTCTTGGAGTCTGCGCTGTAATTCCCATGAATTTCAATGGTTTATGATTCCACCACACCTTACATTACATAGTCTCTAACAGAACTTGTGGAATACTTTCTTGGCTCTCCTCTAGGCTAAATGACTGAATCTTTGATGGGCATCTCTTATTTATGGCACTCACTTCCATTCATAGAACCACAGAATTGTTAGGGTTGGAAAAGACCTCTCAGATCATCAAATCCTACTGTCAACCCAGAACCACCACCATGTTCACCATTAAATCATGTCCTCAAGTGTCATATCCACTTGTTTTCTGTGGATAAGACATTGGACCACCATAAGAAATTAGCAATACTGTGTTTTTAAATAATAATCTCTGGAATATTGCTTGTTGTAGTGATATTTCTTAGTTTCATAGGTGTTGTGTTTTACTGCCAGGGGTTAAAAAGATGAGGCAGAAACAGAGTTCATTTGGGTTTTTTTTATACATGCAATCTGAAAAATGTACTGTACTAAATAAATTAAATTATTGCAGTGTGCATTTTCTCCCCAGCTAATCTGTTTCTACTCATTTAGTAGAAGACCATGTTTATCACTTTTTCTTTTTTTTCTGGAAATAAAATAGGAATAAATATAATGTTAAGCTTTAAGTCTAGTTTGTAGCTTCTTAAAAATTATTTTTTCTCCTTTGCTTTTAGTTGAAGCATCTTGTCATAATGGAGATGAAACAATGGAAACAATTGAGGCTGCTGAAGCACTTCTTAATATGGACTCCCCTGATCCTATGTTGGATGAAAAAAGAATGAGTAAGTTTTTTTATGAAAATCCAACCTGTATTTGCTAGGTTTATCTGTGAAAGGAGGAAGGATTTACTGCAATGTGGTTGCATGGATTTTTTTATATTTTTTGGGTAGTTTTTATGTACGTGGTTTGGATATCAGAAATCCAGTGTTGTATGCAATGAAGGATTTCATTGCCATTCCAGAGTTGAACAGGAAAGGAAAGAGTCAAAAATTACAGAGGGCAAGTGTGAATAAAGTTGGATGGTTTAGATTGCAGTGTTTTGTTTGATTGATGTTTATGTTGTCAGAATAAAAGAATATACACTTACATTTACAGATTGCCTTAAATATGAATGTGTGATCACCAGATAATTGTGCTTTTCGTGGCATGGGTTCTGTCATTAAATTGTTCTATCTTAGCAGTGCTTCTGCTTGTGTAAAATATTGTCAGCACATACATTGAATTATAAACTAGTCTCCTCTCACTTGAAGGACTTAAGTGTCAATTTGATTTTATTCTATGTTTGAATTTTTGCTCTAAGTCCAGCTTTTTAAAGTCCTCATGGCTGTGTGAAAATACTCCTTTTGTCTCTTTCCATTAAGCAACTATGTTTGGTGCAACTGAAGAGGAAGAAATGGTACCTCCGATCACACATGTGTCAGTCACACTTGATGGGATCCCTGAGGTGGTGGAAGTTCACCAAGCCCCAGACCCTTATGCTGAATCACCAGAGACTCCAGAATTTGAACAACCAAAGAAGAAAAAAGGTAAGATGCTACCCAAGAACAGCAGTGTGGAGCAGGAGAGTAGTGGGTGGCATGGTCACCTCTCTGTGGGTGTCTGGAATCATTCTGGGTGTCAGGCCAAAATAACTCAGTGGGTTCAGCCAGAAATGCAGGGAAAGCATTTTCTTCTGGGTAGTGTGAGCACATACACGGGTGCTTAGACAGATGATGTTGTAGAGGTAGCAACAATGGCTTATCCTACAGGAATCTCTGCTTGTTCCTATTTTTAGTTTCTTCTTCAGAGCAGAATTGCAATACAAGCCATAGAGCTTTTGCTGCTGTGAATTCTTTCATTACTGAAGTACTTTCATTAGCTCTTACTTAGCTTCTGAAAATATTTGATCAGTTCAGAATATGAGATGAGAATGGGGAGGGATTTTTAGCTTGTCTTAAATATTACTGATTTTTTTTAATTAATAGCTGCATGCCATAGTAAGTATTAGTTCCATTTGTAGTAGATTACATAATGTAGTGATGTTCCACTGCAGTCAGTGCTGTGCCAAAGAGTCATGGAGTGGTGTTAGCCAGACATTGTGCTCCTGTTTTCCCACCCTGCTTCAGCATGGACTCCATTAGAGCCTCTGAGGCTGCTGTCTGCAGGAAAAGAGAGTCATGCTGTACAGATGGATGTTAAATGCTCTTGCAACAAATTAACATAAAAAGAAAAAAACTAAGGAAGTCATGTTTCTGGAACTAATCTAGGGCTCATCTTAGAGCATGAGGAGTTTAGCAGGTTCCCTGTGTAATAATGTTCCAGAATAAGGCTTCTGCTACTCAGCCATTCTCCTGTGGAATAGGAGTGCATTTTTGCTGCTACTTTTGCTGCTGATTCCAAATGTTGGGAATTGTTGTGTGAGAGAGAGTATTGGCCTGTGAAGATCTTGAGGAAGCCTCCTGAGCCCTTAGTGTGTCACAAGGTCTCATAGGGGTGGATGTGGGTCGGGAAGTCTCTGATTCCCCTAAAAAAAAGCTGAACTGAAACTGCTGTGGAGGAGACCTTTACCAGCAGCTGTCCTGAAAGGGCTGCTGGGGAAGCTACTGTGGCTGTGTACACTACTGTGAGATAACCAACTGTAAGAGGATTTTAAACTGGGGGGTTTTTGTTTGTTCTTTTCTTCCCTTCTTCTTTTTTAGTGTTGACTGCTGTTTGAGTCAAAACAAAGAGCTGCTGTCTGCCAGACATTTAACCTCTTTGGTTTGGTGCTTTCATATTCTTTTGTGTTGTGCTTCTGCTTACTCCCACTCCTTCCTCCTCCCTAGTTGTAGGTTAGAAAACCAATTGCTCACAGAAAATGTGTATTTATGTTTAAAAAAAAATAGTAGAAAAGATGCATCAGCTTAGTTTTTCATTAAGTATTAGTTTTCAGTGAACTTGAGGCTTCGTAAAGGTAGATGGTGTGGTCTGAGTAGTGTAGAAGTGTTACTTCAGAATGTCTGGGGATTTGTAAGGCATTGTTGTACAAGAAGTGCTGCAAAATGTTATTAAGTTTGTAGTGCACTTTAGGATAATGTGCTGTGTGTGGGTGAAATTTTTTAGGGGTTTTGTTTGTTTGTAGTTTTGCTTAGTTTTTTTTTTTAAAGTACACTGTTTCCCTTCCTTTGGTCAGATTTGAGGCATGGCAAAGGATGATGATCATTTTTATAGGGTTTATACATCATGATTTTATAGGGTTTTTATAGATTTTATAGACTCCTTTTATAGACTTCTAGTGTATATATATAAGCTATTAGCTAAACTTAGAGGGATTCATGGTGCAGAGCGTTGCCAGCTAACTGGGGCAGAATGGCACTGCCAAGTTGAGCTCCTCCAGGAGAATGTTCACCAGAAGCAATGTGGTGGTTTACTGCCTTTCCTTTTGGCCTTCTTGCTGCAGCAGGAGAGCTGTATCCACCCATCTGCTCAACTCCAAACCTCTGTTCAGCATGATGCTTGTACTCACAAATGTCTGAGCACTGAGCTACACAGCTATGGATCAGAAAGACAGGAAAAACAAAGGGATGTCAGACAAAGAAACTTGGAAATTTGCTATATTAATACATTCAGTTCTGTGTTTGCTGTGGAAGATACCTGCAGCAGGTGGTCACATAAGTAATATACATCATATTTTAGGCATATGTAATTAATTTTGGTTGTACATACATTTTTTTAAACAAAAATCATTGACAGTAGTGCAAGAAAATGGACTTTAGATATTCTGGTGTTGTATAAAATATTTTATCAGGATGAACATCTCACTGCCTAATGTCACCTTAATTTGTAGAATTTCTAACCTGAAGTGTTTTACAGCAAGGAAATAGGAAAGTGAGACTACTGATTTTAAATCAAATCAGTTTTCCAAAATTATGGTATGCCCAGATAAGGCTTAGCTCTTGCACACTTTATCCTTCCTCTTTGTAAAATTCTCTCCTAAAAAGGAATTGCGTGATGTGCTCTGAAAAATAACAAATTCATGCTCTATTGAAGCAAAGGAGGAAGTGTGCTTAATGTGCTTTTAAAAAATATCTTCTTTTAAACAAAGGAAACATACCTAGTATCTCTGTTAACTGGGGTTTTTTTGTTGGTATCAGTCAGTGCCTGGAGATTATAGCTCACAGTGTAGTCTAAAACTATCCAAATAAAGTATCTCTAGCCCAGATATACAGCAGTAGCAGCAATACATTTCTGTAAACAAGTTTCACATTCTTCACTGGTTTCTAATTTTGGATGGGCTTCTGGTAGAGTCCTGAAGTAGTCTAGGCTGACTAGAGAGCCTAGAATTGCTCTTGCAGTCGTATTCATATCTAGTAGCCTGGGTTATCTCTAAATCAGAAGTGCATAAATTATATGGGATCAGTACTTAAGTTTCCTGAAGCTGATTGGGAGTAGGTCAGTCCTGACCTAATTGAGCTCTCATCCACTTCATTCTCTTTTAAGAGCTGAACTCATTTAGACATAATGTCAAAATTAATGACATCAGAGTAACACTCCCTACTCCTTAATGGCTACATTTGCACCTGTTCAAGAGAGGAAGCAGAGTCTTCCCACAGCTCTGAGGGGGAAAGCACTTAGCCAAAGTTACCCTGAGGGACTTCTTGTGCTTTAGAAGCTGGTCCATGCAAGAGTGACTTCATCTAGGACATTTTAGGTAAAACAGGCATTTCTGCAACCTGCAATGGTGAGTGGGGAAAAGCTGCTAAAAATGTACTCCAGTAGTTCTTTATCCTTTCATATCATGATATGTGAAGAAAACAATGTTGTAGGGTCTCCTCCCTTCTTTCAAATCAAGGAAGGCATTACTGACCAAAACAGTGGATGTCATTTGTGTCCCATCCTCAGTCATGAATCCTGTCTGGATGAAAGCAAGAAAATTAGAGGACTCCAGGTATTATTAGTTTACTTACTATAGCTAACTCAACTAGCTATCCCATATTTCTCCTCCCCCATGCCCTGTCAAAAAAAAGACAGAGAAAAAGGTACAGAGATGGGCTTAGTAAGACTGCTAATGTCAAAAAGTGAGTGCTGAAGCCAGAGTTTCTTATGATTTCTCTGTAGATACCTGGAAGTTTAGGATGAAGGAAATAGTGCAGGCTGGCACTGAGCTGTTGTGTTTTTCTTTTTTTCAGAGCTAGTGAAAAACCCTCTCTCACTCTGCAGCAGAGCAGTTTCCTTCCTAAAACAGCCCCTCAAAACAAAACCAAAACTGGAAAATTAGAGTGTATGGGATTGCATAGACCTTTTGGTCTTGCCTCTTTAGAACATCAACTTTTTTGAAATACAATAAATAGAGAAAAAGTTTTTTTCCTTTATATTTTTAACTATTGCAGTATTCTATCTGAACTAGAAATATGTTTCTCTGAGTCTTGTGTCTGCTTAGGCTATTCTGCCTCTCAAAATATTATGGATAATAATAGAGGTAATGTCAAGGTAGGAAGGAATCACTGCAAAGCCTGGTAAGATAAATTGTTATTTCATAAGAAAGTTCTGAAGGTTTTTGATTAATTACATCACCTGTAAAAGCTGCCATTGCAAGGAATAAGAACTAATAAAAGAATAGGTTCCAAGTTTTATATTGAGAAATACTTCAGCATGACTTAGCTTTTTCAGTCCTTTATGTGTCAGTAGCTGATTTCTCAAGATTTTCAGATGAGTGCTCTTGATTTTTGTAATCAGTTTTAAGTGACTTCTGCCTTTCAGTTTTCCTCACCAGAGCACCATCATGCTTAAAACCTGGTATTTTGTCAGAGCCTGTTACTGGTTCCTCTGATCTTCATAAGCAAATGACTTCCTTTTACCTGCAGCCACTGTAAAAAAAGGTGTAAAGGACAGTAGGTCTGAAAAAATATTTATTTCAGATGACAGTGTAGTTTGCTGTAGTCAGTGTAGACTTGCAATTGATTAAACAAGGAGGCAAGCTTGTTTTGTCCCTAAATTCCATTTAGGCAATGAGTGAACATGATAGTGCTCTGTATTTTATCTAGCTTTTCCTTTTTAAGCCTTTACAAATAGTTAATAACTTATTTTTCTCATCTTGTCTGTTTCAAATGCTCTTAAGAGTACCTAAATAGCCACAGAAATTTCCAATGTACATGGACTTTGGGAAAATGCATAGTGTAGTCTTTTTTTAGAAATACAGTGAGATCATAGGAGGTCCATCCTGCCATAGAAAAAGAAGTTCAGCATAGAATTAAGTTCCCAGCTTACTAAAAATTGAATATTTTTTGTATTGGAGAAAAAATCTCTTCCCTTTTTAGGTCCTTTTCTTCTTCTTCTTCTTCTTCTTCTTTTTTTTCTTTTTTTTTTTTTGTTTCTAAAGCTGCAGTTGACTTACTGGTGGTTTATTTCAGGGAAGAAACCAAAACCGTCTCGTTCTGAGTCCCCTACTACAACTCCAAACATATCTGTGAAAAAGAAAAACAAAGATGGAAAGGGTAAGTCAAAAGAGTTATCACCAAAATTTTTAGGATAACGTTTCTGAGTGATCTGTAGAAAGAAAAAATTCACCAGTTCACTTGTGAGGTAAACGTAGGTCTTAAGTTCAAGGGTGGTTAACATCTCAAGGTAAGGAAAAGAAGAGTTTTCTTGGTGAAATATTCAGTTCCTTGGGAGAATAATGTATTTGTCACTTCAGTTGCAAGCATTCTTGGAAACTCTTCAGCATCCCTGCAGAGTTTGCTGTGTTTTGAGCGAAGTCTTGCGGAGTGCTTTGCATTGTATTAATGTTTCTTAGGCTGTGGTTATTTTGACAGATGATCTTTGAAAATGTGTTCCATCTGTATGTGTTTAATTCTGCATGAGGCTAACCAAGGCTGCCAGTTGGCAGCAGGAAGTACCAAGTCCTGAATTTTGAAAAAAGTTACAGCACAGCTTGAACACTTGGGCAGAAAACTTGAGGGTTTGATACTTTCATTCCTCCTGCGTGTAAAAGGTAGAAATAAAAATAAATGCCACATAACTGATACAATAAATCATTTTCTCAGCCTGAACTGTTCAGTAGTACCTGTGAATTTTGCTAACAACTGGGTTCCTTTGCTGCTGGATCCAACACTGCACCCGTGCCCAGGCTGGTGTTTGAAGGGAAGGCTGATTCCTGGCCCCAGCGAGTTGTGCTGCGCTCAGTGGGAGCTGGAAATGAGCCTCCCTTGTGTCATAAGTGGCTGCTGGGACGAGACAGATGTGCTTGCACACATGCAGTACTTGCCAGGACAGCAGCCTAGCCAGTCCTGGGCACTGGTGGCAAAAGAATGTCACACTCTTGAGGTCAGAAAAATGGGCATGCCGGGCTTTTTTTTCTTTTGAAGAGGAATTTTCTGCAATAACAGGAAGAAAAATGTGTTGGAAATCAATAAATATTTAACATATTTAAATAGGCTTTGTTGCCTTTTTTTTTTTTTTTTGCCTAAAACCTGATCTATAAGTATAAATGAAAGTAGTATCAGAGGAACATCCAAGTGGTGCTCAAATGAGAGTTTAGAAAATATGGAAGCTGCTAGCCACAAAACTAAAAGGCGGAAGAAGTCTGATGATTCTGTCAATGATAGCAAAGATACTCCATAATTCACATTTGTCCATTGTTACAAAATTGCTAATTCTGAAGGCAATGAAATGGAGCATGTTGCCTGAAACTACTGCTTGTTATGAAAACCATTTGTTTTGCATTTTTAGGAACACAGAATTGAAATAAAAAACATAGTAATACGAGCAGCCATGGCAGGGAAGCAGCTAGAAAATCACGAGAGCTGCCTGTCTGTTCCCTAGAGGGAACTTGTGTGCTAAAATTACAAGCTCTCCATACAATTACATGAGAGGGTGCATAGAGAAAAGTGAATTTTCCACATATTTCTTCTTCTGTTGTGACTCAGAGGAGGCTAAATATCTTGCCTGTAAGTAAAGCAAACCTGTTTTTTGCAGCCCGTCCTCTCCACAGTGATTTTTAGTAGCTAAGCAGTGATAAATTTTCAGGTTGCCTTGATGCAGCTGAGCATTTTTAGTCTAGACTCCAACAAAAGCACCTTGGATTAGGTGGTAAGTGACTGAGAATGCTCTCACTCCTGTTTGACATTATGTCTTGCCCAAGCAGTCTTAGCCTTTGCCTTTACATATCTGAAGGCCAGAAGGCTGTTTCATGTAAGCTGGGAGACATTTGTTGCAAAGGCAGTGTTTTTTCTCTAGGAATGCTCATTTTTCAAGCTTCCACCTGCTGAAGGAGCTGCTGACATTTTTGTATTGCCAATGCTGATGACTTTGAATATTTGCTAAATATAGTTTATATTATAGTATTATAGGAATTTCAATTTTTAAGAGATCTCTTGTTGAAAAAGAAGTTCAGACTGGTGGTCGTTAAATTGAAAAAATCTGCTGGACTAAATTGAAGCTGTGAAAAGAGATCCTGTCACCTTCTGATGTGCTGGGCATCATTTTTTGTGAAACTTCAACACATGCTCTGCTTGCTGGTTTTGCACAGCTACTTGTGGGAGGTGATACAAGAAGTTTTTTCTTGCTTTCTCAGACTAACAAGCTTATGTGCAGCTTCAGATTCCCAAAAGAACATCAAACACCAAAAGCTTTAAAAAAAAGCCTGGAGAAGGGTCTCATTATTTGTATGAGTTTAAACTCCTTAAATGCAGTTTTGGACAAAAAAATGCAAATTTTGTACTAGTTTTAAGTATTCACAATCTGTGATTTTAATACTTTCTTTATATGTGGTAAACACTGAACAGATGTGATGGATTTTCATATAGAAGTGTTTGTCCCTGCTTGTTGGTAAAATGAAATTTGAATATTGTCTACCAGCAAGTGCAAGCACTCACTGGATTAAAAACAATTACCTTTTCTTGTACTTTATTGTTGAAGGTTTGCCTACCTCAGCACATATCACTGATTGCCCCACATAAATCTCATTGTGAAAGGCAAGGATTTTGTTTAGCCTTTTAAAGAATTACAACACTCATCTCGATTCAGCAAAGCATTTAAGCAACAGCTTAATTTCCAGCATTTTGAGGGGACATAACTGAACATGTTCCTATTCAAGGTAAAGCAATAGTGTCTGCTTCTGTAACTGGATTAGGCAGGAGAGAAATGAGCACATGGGTGACTAATGCTGTCTTTTTTGGGTGGTCTGAACGGGGAGGCTGTAGGTTACACAGAGTGGCTGGGGCATTTGGACACCTAGATTATAATAACTCACAAGGATCTCTTCCTTTCCCATGCCCTTCCATCACTATTTCCTAGTCTTGAGGATATATTATAATGTATTTTATAAAGATACTGGCTTCTTAATTTTAAGATTATTTGCATCATTAATGAAATTTGGCCAAGTAACTTTTTTCTTTCTTTCTTTTTTCTTTTTTGTTTTTGTTTCTGAAATTCTTTTATTCTAGGAAATACAATTTACCTCTGGGAGTTCTTACTAGCACTGCTCCAGGACAAAGCTACATGTCCTAAATATATCAAATGGACTCAAAGAGAGAAGGGCATTTTCAAACTGGTAGATTCCAAAGCTGTGTCCAGGTTGTGGGGAAAACACAAAAACAAACCTGACATGAATTATGAAACAATGGGTAGAGCTCTCAGGTATGTGCATTTTTAATAGTAGACTATTTTTGTTGCCTTAGTGTTTGTGTACATTAAATGCCTCATCTAATTTGAATAACAGAAAAATGTAGTGTTCTATTAGTTTGGGAAATGAAAAAGTTATTTCAGCAAAATAAATTAGCTAACTAAAAGTAACCCTCACTAACCTCAACTGCAAATCAGTCACCTTCAGTTTCAGCATAGACATTTTTCGGTGCTGCTGCAAAACTGCATCTTCACAGTCAGACACAGACTAAGTAAGAGACTGAAGATTTCAAGTGGGACAAATCTTTTACATAAAATTTGAATCTCTTTTCAAAATAACCCCACCAACATTCATGTGTATTCATTAAATTGTTTCTGCTTGTTGCGCATGATTCTATCTCCAGTGGAAAATACAGTTTTAGAATTCAGTTCTGGTTTCATTTCTCTGAACTTGTGTGTACAGACAGTTCTAAAACATGGAATTGTGTGCCACTGCCTGTCAGGCTGGGAGTTTTCTCATACATAAAAAACTGTGCAAAATAAGTAGGCATCCGTGGAGCTTCAGTCTTATCAGCTGATTGGTAATTGTCCAATTGAGCAGTGTGCATTTCTTTTCATTTCCCCTTACCTTGGTGTGTGTAATTTCAAGTTGTCATACTAATTTGGAAATATAACAGAAGTAGTGCCCTCCTATCCTGTTCCCTTAGCTTTGTTGTAGTTAAAATGTCTCCCTGTGCTCACTGGTGAATAAACATGAATTCAGATAACTGAAAGAACTGTAGGAGTCAAAAGGAAAATTGAAAGTTTCATGCAACTTTTTACAAAACATGCATTTATAGCAGATGTGCCAAGTCATGGAGTTCTTCTCTTTCTCCTCAGACTTGTCTAAGTTTGGAGTTAAAAGGTGGCATGAAATACCAGTAAAAAATAGTTGTTTGAGGAAAAAAGTACACTATTAAATTGGCCACTTTTTATAATGAAGAAACTAGACACATAAAACTTCTTTTAATTGCTGCTGCTGTGTTTGTTTTCTGGGAGTTTTGTTGCTTTGCTTTATTTGGGGCAAAAAACCTGTGTAACTTGATGTGTTAACTTTAAACAGATACTATTACCAAAGAGGAATCCTTGCTAAAGTAGAAGGTCAGCGCCTGGTGTATCAATTTAAAGACATGCCAAAAGATCTCATCTATATTGATGATGAAGATGCGAGCCCTAGCACTGAATCATCAGATTCAACTCTGCTCTCGCCTGCTGTGGCCAACAGAAACCAATCAAGCAGAACTAGAGCGTCTGCAAACGCAGGAGCAAAGGGAGGATCCACCTCAGTGGTAAAAACAGGAAACTCAAAGCCTGCTAAGCTGAAGGAGCAAGTAGAAGTTGTACAGCAGCAGACACCTGGCTTGACTTCAGAAGTTTTGAGGACAATGCAATCTCCACAGCCAGTACAACCCACTCAGCTTTTTCGGACAGTTCACGTAATGCAGCCATTGCAGCCCCTCACAGAAGGACACGCAGCTGTAACCAGTAACGTTCCAGATGAATCGTTAAATTCCTCAGTTCAGAGTATAAGGTAAGAAAATGTACAGAAAATAAATGTTGGAATAATAATAAATTCACTGGATGATGGCTAGATAGGCTTGATTCTTTGTTTTGCTTCCAAGAAGTGCTAGTCTTCCAGTTTTGTTGAAGTGGAACGATGTGTTTGTGGCCTATCCTAGGAATTTAGAGTTACTACAGCAAAATATGGCAGCTACACACATAACTGTTCTGGCTGTGGTGGAGGGAAGCTCATCTTTTCCATGGTGTTAGGCCTGATGCATATCATTTAGAAAGGAAAAATACACAACTTCTCTTTAACATTGACATTGGCAGTTCTGTCCCACAGTAGAAGCTGTGTTTTTATGTCTGCTTTTACACTGCTGTCTTTGCTTTTGATTTATACATGGTGGGTCTGCATGATACCTTCAAAATTATTTTCCTTCTTGCTTCTTAATTTTTCTTTGTAAGAATTTTTTATCATCTTTTTCATCTTTTGTATTGTCCCCAGTTAAAAAAGGAAAAGCTCCATATTACCTGCTCTAGCATTTTGCTGCTGTTACAAGAACAAGTTCTTCCAATTTTAGTATACAATTAACAGAATAATCCTCTGGGAGCTGTGCATCTGCAGACATTTGGGACACAGTCATGCTTCCATGCTTAATTTGTGAGTCAGCTGGCCAACACTACACAGTGCTTAAGCATCATGACTCTTTTGCACCTACCCCTTAGTAGCAGGACTTACTTGTAAAAATGGACAAGAGCAGTATAGTAAAAGGAAAGCAGTACAGACATAGTTGAGGTTATACCGAACCACGTAAGTCAGCAGAACAATAATACTAAACTTGAATGGGGGAAAGTTCTGTGATTTGCAGAGTTAAATAGCTCCAGGCTAGACCTACACTAGATTGTGTATCACCAACAATTATCAGTGGTATAGATGGTATAAGGAATGGTAACAATTAACATAAGTATCTGTAAGATTTAAGGCAGGCAAGAAGTCCAGCCTAACATTCAGAAAACTCTTCAGTGACATTACGACATCCAATTATTGCATTACAGTATTTTCCAGTCAGATCTTGGTTAATAAGCTAAGGGAAAAAATAGTAGAGAAGATACATATATGAAATTCAAATGAAACAGAAGCCTTACATCCTTAGAATTCTGTATTACATTGATTCACATGCATTATTTTTAACCAGAACATTATTCTGTGAAGTCTCTAACTGTACTCAGCCAAGACAACAAAATGAAGGAGTTCAAAAAAGAAGCATCAAGCCTTTTTGGAATGATATAGAAGTACTGCTGATTAAGAAAGTTTATACTAAAGCAGTTAGAGTGAAAATAAAAACTACAATCCAGACTTTTTTGTTGTGCTTTTAACCAGGTTGGGACAAGCTGCAGAATAAGTGCTGATGAGTCCTGTGCAATAGACACTGCCCATTCCAGGCTCTCAAAATACAGTTTATGACAGATATATATCTGCTCAGCTTCAAAGGTCAAGCTTCAGATAATTGAAGTAGAATGACACACTGAACATTTTCTGGAGCCTGTGTTTTAGGTCTTGTTTTATAATAAGGCTGTAACAAAAGTCTGTGCAGACAGCTGTAAATCTTTAGCAGATGAATGTGTTTGTGTACACATCCTGAATCGCTGCAGTAGGGATTCTGTAAAGGTTGAAATGAATGGTCTGCATGCTTTGAAAATGTACAGCAGGTATGACTGCCATTGTAGAGTTGACAAACCTTCTGATGTATGCACACACTCTGTGGGGTGGTGGTTGGAGTCACTTTACAGTGTGTGGAACGTGAGGACAAATAGCAGCTTTGGTTGCCAGTTGCTACTCAGTGGCTGGGGCATAGTAAATAGTCAAGATTATTTAGGCAAAACAGCAACCAGGGTCTGGTAATGATCCTGAAAACGTTTTCTGATGCATACTGGTTAATGGTTGGGCTCTGCCTTGAAGCATGAACATCTTGAACCCATATAATTTGTCTTATGCAATTTAGTTTCTAAAGTTTTATTCATGTAAATATTCACCCCTCTTCTTTGTGGAAATAAATGTTTTTTCCTCTGCAGCAAATTGCTTCTGTTCTGTTGTGAGAAGAAAAAGATAATAGAGAAAATATTGAACATTTTTGAGGTCAAAACAATTGATTTCTTAATACTTAACCGTAGCCTTCAGCATATGTTTGAACATGGATCTTTTCTTCTAAGGGACTTGGTACAAGAATCATATTTGAAGATTGTTGTGAAGTGCTTGTGTCACCATCTCTGATCTGCACTAGGCAGCACTGCCTGGTACAGACCACTCCCAGAGCATCACTGGGAGAGTGTTGCAGCCCAAGGCCCAAGTTCCCCAAGGCCTCTTGGCATTGCTCAAAGGAATGGACATGCCAGTGTAAATCTGTGGTTGGCTCTTCACAAGACAGGCAGTGACTTCATTTATAGCTGCACAAAGCTTGTATCTTACTCTGAAGTGGAAAGTCTTGGCTTTTGGATGGTTTTTGATGCGCTTTTTGGACAAGTTTTGGTGCTGCTCTATGAAAGGGAGACAAGGAGAAGTGTTACTTACCAAGGATAAAAGTCTCTTCTCCAGCCCCAGTGCTTAAACAGAAAGGCTGTGATGTGCTAACTGAAGCTGGGAAAGCAGGGCAGGAGCAGGGTCAGGTCAAGCAAACTGGGTTTTGCTGACTGAGAAAATCATTCTAGTATCCCCAGTGGGAATATTGGGAATTGTAAACGCACTCCTGTTCTGCAGGTCCAACTGTTCTGGCTTGGTGTATGCAGGCACAGTTACTGCAGCCTCCATGTAATTGGGAGCTGAGTTTGGCACCATGTGTTTCCAGTGATAAGACAAAACCAAAAATGCCTCTGGATGAGCATTTTATTGCTTACTTTTTCCAGTGAGCCTACTTTTATGAGGAAGAAAAAGTTTCTTTGATGTAGTGCTTGTAGCATTATTCTGTTTAAACCAGAAAAACGGGCACAGGTTAACCAGAATACCTGGATTATTGGAGTAATTGTGTTTTGCCTTGGAATTAGGAGGTACTGGCCTGGGATTCAGCTCCATGTACATTGGGTCATTCTGAGCATTAAAGGGCGTTCTTTCTGTGACTGCAGAAAGTGCATCTCTCTTGTAAGGCTGGCAACTCACCTTGTCTAGGGCATCCTAAAGGGCTGGAAGTGCCCATGTTTGGAGAAGTAAATTTCTCCCTTAAATGATGAGGTCTGTAGATAAAAGAGATGCATTTTCATTTACCTTTAATCTACAGTAGTAGTGATTTAAGATGGAGCAGAGATTCTTACTTAACTTACAGTTCAGAGAATATCATATAGGGAGTAGTTTTAAGTTATATGTCTGTCTCTGTTGTTGACTGTATGGGACATGGCTGAACCTTCTAGCTGGCAGCTTTATATACCAAAAACTTGCAATTAGCTGACTGTTGACAGACCCTGTGCAATGTTCTAGCACGCTTCAGGTTTTAATCTGTTTCTATCAAAATTCAGCTTACTGTTTCTGTTCTGTACTTGCAAGTTGTCACTGTGATAGCCTGGACAGAGCACATTAGAAGATCAGAATCCTGACTCAGTTCTGTAGCTGGGGGAAAGCTACAGAAGGACCAATGGGATATGCTCTCTGTGTTCACTTCTGAACAAGAGAACCTCGATATGATGACTCAGCCACAGTGTTCATCTTGATCTTTTTGCAACCTTCAAGATAGAAAATTACTTCTGAAGGTGACACAAGCATGGATTGCAGTGGCAGGATCCTGATTCAAGAGGAGGAGGAAGTAGCTGAACATGAATTGTGTTTTTCAGGGCTTGAACAGCAATTCACCAACACAGTATATTGGTCCCAGTAAGCAGAGGCAATTGCCCTTCAAAGTGATGTGTACCCCAAGCAAACACGTTTTCTGCTGTTGTTCCATAATCTGTTTCTGTGTCCAGGCTGTGATGCTCTGGTGGTCTGACTGCAGCAATGCTGATGCTGAAAAAAAGATAAATTTGTCTAGCAGGAGTTTCTTGACTCTGAAAATGTGATTACAGCTGCTATTTGGATATCCATAGGAGCTCTCTTTCCATATCTTTGGCACTGAAAGAAGTGGAGGTTCCACAGGTCTGTTAGTAGCAAAGTTCCTGAGTTTTAATTCAGGCAACTGTGCAGTTTTGGAAAAATTCTGGAAGGAAGACTGTTAGATTTTGTGGTTCAGGAAAAAGGACATTTTGAGAGTTGAGTCCTCTGCCTCTGTCCTCTCTTACCTCTCTCTATGTATTTCCTAATATTGCTTTGTTTCATTTTATTACTGTGCTGTGAAATATTTTGTTTACCTTGGCTTGTAGCTTCAATATTTTTGGTATCTTCTCCATACCATAAATCTCATATAAATTACCATATCATAAATTTCACATAAATTACTGTAAATAAACTTGTTTTTCTTGCCTGTCATTATTTACCTCTTGGTGAGCTAATAAGATATTACACAATTCTAGGCCATTAACAGTAAAAAAATGGCCCAAGAAATAGATGATCAATTTCTGCCAAGCTAAAATGACTTCAGAATTTTTGTCATTCTTTTCGCAGTTGTAATCAGATTGTTTTATGGCAGTATTTCCTTTCCATCACTGTTGCTCAATATTCTTGTTCTTTTTGAAACCTCAGCAGCAACTTTTAAAATAATCACCCAAAAGATATATACCTTAGAGAAAAAAGGTTATTAGCAAAATGCCAGTGAAATTCAGAAACGTAGCAAAATATAGACTTAAAAGCACTTAAAATAGCGTAGCCCAGTGTTAATAAATCACCTTAATTATTGTGCCCTTTTTTTTTTTGTAAAACAGACAAAATGATTAACCAAGCTGTATTTTTTCCAATTATATTTAAAGCAAATAGTTTAGGCAGATAGATTTTTAGTTAGTAAATAGGTTTAACAGTTAAGGCAAATGTCTTGCTTGGCCACCATAAGCATAAATAAATATTTCTGGTGTGCTTGTACAGACACCTGCTGCATGCTTCCCTTGTAGCAAGGTCACAGCATGTGTGTATATATGTGTATGTAGAGGTTGATATATGTGTGTATCATATATCTATATCTTGGCTGATGGAGAAGACAACGCATTTGGAGTAAACCTTAGGCACAGGACTGGCTTTCAAGAGAAATAAAAGGGCTTAAGATTAATATGCAGGTCCTAATTAGAGTGTCTTGAGAAAAATGGTCTGGTTTCATCTCTCAGAGCTGTTGCTCCTAGTGCTTTGCAGATATGTGCATAGATTAGGTGCAGGTGACACATTTTGAGCTTATCCTTCCAAGCCACTTGGCAGCTAGCAGCTTTTATTTCTACAAAACAGCTACAGAACAAGGAAGTAGCTCCAAGGTAATACTTGGAGGCATACCAGCACAGGCTAGCACCTTCAGCCCCTGCTTTCAAAATTGCACCTGTTGAGTTGTTCTTAATCCCTGAAACTCAGGTAAATTTCTCCATGGATTAAAGAACTGTCTTGGTATTTATTCTGATACTTTCCATGCAAGTGTCAGTTATCTCTCCTTCATAGCTGTTCTACTTGCATTGCTGGTCTCTGTAGACATTCCTGGGTTGAGCTGTACCTATCTGACATTTTGATTTTACTACAAGTTTGTTTAACTGTAGGTAGTTTACTTTTTTTATTTTTTAAAGAACTTAGTGGATGCCCTCATCCTGTTGCTACTTCTGGCACAGCCATTAGTGACTTTTCTATCAAGGTCCCAGGGGAATTTCTAGGGGGGAAAAATAGTTAGTACTGATAACCCTTAGGAGACTTGGTGGGAGTCTTGGTACTGTCATTCTGAGCCTTGCACTTTAGGCTTGGTTGTTGGTATCTGATGTGCCAGCACCAAGTTCTCCAGAAGTTTGAAAGAAAGAAGCACTCTGCCTGGTGCTTCACCTCCAAGCAGCCCCATTTCCATGAGCTTCTTCCTTGGGATTTATTCCGTTGTGAAAAAGGAGCTCAAGATTGACTCTGGTGTCAGTCACATCTGTGTCTGACAAATTTTGTGTCATGGTTATGATGGCTGCTGGGATGAGACCTGCGTGGGAGCATTGTTGGCAAGGATTTGGATTTGGTTTGGTATAGCAACACTGCTGGGTACTGCACCCTTTCTTCTTGGGAGGAAGAGAAAGCTACAGACGGAAATTTTGTTTCTTGTATTACCAAGCCGTGTGGGAGCTGGGGAAAAGATTGCCTGCAGCAGTGACTGGCAGCTGGAGGATGCTCAGGGAAGCACCCACGTGCTCTGAGCCCAATACCAGCAGGGTCACTGAGGCTGCTCTTGCTGGAGCAGTCTTTGGAGCTCAGCTAGAGGCCTTTCCCAGAGGACTGAGCTGAGTAGGACATGAGAAATCCTCTACATTTATTCCTTCACTTGTCTCTGCTGCTGCAGTAAGAAAGGGGGAATGCAGCTCCCTGTGCAGTTGGACTATGGCCAGCAACAGCATCTGCATCCACACTCTCCCATAGCTTCAGCACCACCTAAGTCCTGCTTTGGTAAGCTTTTTGTTGCAATTGTGGTAGCCAGAGTATGGTTTTAAATTGAAGTTTTTAATATGCTGAATTGGACTGGACTGGTCCGTTGCTAAATGCTGACAAGTAGAATTTCACAGAGCTGTGAAAAATAGATCCTATATGGGTAGAAGGACTGTAGAACAGAGGACATTCCATGGTAGATGTGTAGCAGGCAACTCTTACAGCATAGCTGAGGTCCAGTCTTCAGAAAGAAGAGCAGATATTGTGCATGGACGTGAAAGTACAAATGATGACAGCAAATTGCTTTCTATCTAAAGTGATTTCAGCAGGGGTACGAGGTGGAGACAGTTAATAAGCTAGGAGGTGGAGATAGTTAATTTTTATTTTTGAGAAAACACAAGGGAGAGCTTAAGACTAAAAAAGGAGAGGAGGGCAGGCAGGACTAAACTCTGAAGAGAAGCAGGAAGATTGGAGAGAACCCTGCGTGACAAACAGAAAGAAAGATTGCCGGAGACAGCGTGGCATGGTGGCATGGAACAAGCCATGGCAGGGTGTCAAAGCAGTTACCCTTCCCTTCCTCTCTCCCTCCCCTGGTAACCATTGATGTTTTCTGGGGGTTTTGTTTTGTTTTGATTTAATTTGAGTGACTGGAGTGTATTTCAGCGTTCAAGTCACCGCTGTGCACTGCAGTAGCTGTGTGCTCCAGCAGCACAGCTCTTCATCCTCTAATGTTGTCCCCACAGCTCTGCATCTGTTGACAGTAATGTGTACCCAAGCCTATGAGCCTGCTATTGATGGATACACTCCTAACTTAAAATGATGTTTTGGGAGCATTCTCTGATCAGCTGTTTTACCAGAAGCTGTGTGTGAGCCTGGCAGACAGAGAACTCTGTGTCCTGGGAGTGTGGGAAGGTTGTGCCCAAGACACTGCTACAGTGTGGATACTTTTGAATATAGTTAAATGTATATATGGATGTCAGGACAATCAAGGCCTGACTTAACGCATTATTTAGGCTCATGATTTATTAATTACTTGGGGTAATTTTTGAAACTGATGGCAGGTGTCTAGTGGGTCATGCTTGTGATGTTGGCATATGTTTGAGATGGAGGTCTTGGATGTGATTCCCAGGTTTTCTGATAAACCACTTAAACCACATGTTTTAAAGGCAGGCTGTTCAGCTTGGCAGTATTGTTCATGCAGGGTACCTTTCCTTTGGGAACCATCTTGCTGAGTTCAGGGTCAGGTCCAGTTCTTGTTTTATTAGGACAGATTCTACTACCTCTGTGGAAATGTTGGGTAAATTAAATGTTTGTGATGCCAAATGTTTTTTTATAGTAAATCTAGAATTTTTTTTTCAAAATTCAGCATGGAAATGTTCTGACCAATAATCTTCTCTAATCTTAGCAGGACTTTACAAACTCCAGCCCAGGTTCCAGTGGTTGTTTCTCCTGGAAATCAGCAGCTGCATACTGTAACACTCCAGACATTGCCTCTTACCACAGTGATAGCCAGCACAGATCCAGCCTCAGTAACAGCAGCACAGAAATTCATTTTACAAGCCATTCCCACTTCCCAGCCCATGACGGTTCTTAAAGAAAACGTCATGCTGCAGTCTCAGAAGCCAGTGTCTCCTCCTTCCTCGATTGTGCTGAGCCCAGCACAAGTTCAGCAGGTGCTCACCAGCAGCGTGCAGACAATTTGCAATGGAACAGTCAACATGGCTTCGTCTCCTTCCTTCAGTGCCACTACCCCCGTGGTGACGTTCTCGCCCAGCAGCTCGCAGGTGGTGCCTCACCCATCGGGCACGGTGATCACCTCAGTCATTAAAGCACCAGACACCAAGCAGCTTGGCCTGCAAGAAGAGGAAAAGGAAGAGAGTGACAAAGTAGAAGATACTGAGCAGTCAGAGCAGAGTTTCCAGCAGCAACCCTTCGTGATGGTAGTGTCCAGTTCGAATAATTTCCCATCTAACATACAAGTGAAGCAAGAAAATGAGCCATTGGAATCCAATTTGTATTGATAATTAAGTGATTTAAAAAAATTTTAAAAAAGACCCTGTGGATGATTATTTTCATAAATGTGATGGGACCTTTTCAGTTATGTATATATGATTTGATTCTGAAGCATGATGTTGCAAAGATACTTAATTTCTGCAGTTAATTCTTAGAATTCATGCTTTAGGATGGATTTTGATTTTATGTTAATTGCTAAATGTTATCATATAAATAAAATTATATATTACTCATTTTTAAAGTACAGGCATGAAGGAACATGCTTTTTATGCTATGAAGACTTTCTCCTGAGGTTGTTGGCCAAAGTTTCAAACTTCATTCTTATTTTATGTTGTCAGTCTGTTGCTGATTTACATTGCAGTAATGTTATTGTAACCTTTTCTGTTTAATCTGTATGTGTATCATCTTTGGAAGCAGCAGTTAGTTTTAGTAAGACAGTTTCATTCCACGTGTTTGAATTTTTATGATCGAGTCTCTGTTTCACATCAATGAATGACATCAGTTTTAGACTTTGATAACCAGGTATCCTCTTGCATTTTTTGCAGCACAAGCTCTTGTGCGTGCAAAATTGAATATACACTCCTATTGAGAGTACTCGAGACATATATTCCAGTAATGGACAATGCCATGTCTATATTTTATATGAAAACATCAGATATATTTAATTACAGAAGCTAACGGCATCACTACAGGTGCAAATGTTTCATGCCATTTTGCGACTATGAAGCTTAACAATCTTGCTTTCTACTTCAGATTATTTTGTAAGGGGGGAGGGAAATTAAATATATACAATTTATGCAGGTTTTTGGAGATTAATACTGCTAAGAGTTCTTGGTTTTGATTGTAAATACTGTATATTCAATGTTGCAGGGAAGTTTTCTCAGCTAATTTTTTTCCATACAAATTTTTGATAGATGCAAATAAGATCAATAAGATCGTTATGTTTAGAGGTCTAATGTTATATGTATTCATATTACAGAGTGACTTTGTATTTAAAGACAAATTTTTAAATGATGGAGCTCATTGAACCTTGGGCCCTTCTTTTGTATTTTTAATTGGTTTATTATGAAAATAAATCAAATGGAAAAACATTTTTCTGTATTTACTCTGAAATGTTTTTATATTATTATAATGCTTTGACAATCATCATAAATAACTGAAATACAGTGAGAAACAGGACAATGTGATTGGTCAGTGTGGGTCTGTAGTGTGACCTGAGCAATTCACAAATCGCTCTGAACAGACTTGAAGGCAGTCAGTGTGCTTGGTTATCCTTTGAAACAGCAGTAATGCATATTTTTGTAGCTGAACTGAAGGTTGAGCTAAATCCAGGAACTAGACTTAAACTGCTCCTTTTCCATCACTTCCCAGTATGTTACAGACAAGCAACACAAAATTTTGAGTGTAATTTGCAAAGATCATTGTAGCTCATATGATACAACTGACTGCCCAAACTATTACAGCTTCAAAAACTTACATGTTGCAGTGTTTCGACGGAGGGTGAGTTCATAACAAATATGATGCCTGATATTATGATTCTGTGATTAAAGGGGATATGATTTTCTATGATTGAATTAATGTTGGAGTTTTATTTATTGGATGATAAGGTTACTTATCATAGTACTAGAAAAACTAATAGGAGCAGAATGGTGGCAGAGGGAGTAAGGTCTTGCTGTTGACAGAAGAAACTCTACAAAGTATGAGAAACATTTTCTGCCACTGCTGCCGCCTTAGTTCAGTGTTTCTTCCCTCTGACTCCTCGCAGTCAGGCTTCCACCTGCAAACGCAGCGCCTCACCCCATTTACAGGAAGGCTGTAGTACCCGCACCGGTGGTTGTTTATCTGGCAGCGCTCCCTGCAGCTGCGGAGAGCCGGCAGTATTGCTGGGAATGTGGATAAGCGTTGTGGAAACGTATCTGGTAACAGCCCTCAGCCCGAGGGCTGTATTAGATTGACAGGAGCACTGGAGAGGGGGGCTAGCTTTTTTATAACAAACTATAAAACAGGGGTGTTTACCTATGCTGCAAGTATTTCATAATTCTAGGAAACCTGAAGTGATAATGCTTGTGATAATGCTAGTGTTTTTAGATACGCAGAAGTTGCTCTGGTGTTTGCTGGAAATGTGAAAAAAAAAATTGCACCATAAGGTTACAGCTTCACCAACAAATCTTCATGCTGTAGATGCAGCTATTACACATGGAAAATGGTTTGTCAGTTTAGTTTATGTCAGTTGGAGAAGTGGAGAAAATCTCCAGCAGCAGTAGCGTGTCTCCAGCAGCAGACTGTTGTGTAACAGACAGTAAATGGAAATCACTCCCCTCCCATATCCCTTGGGCTCCGGTGTGCCAGCCGGGTGGATCTGTACTTCAGACTCTCTTTGGGATGGCAAAGGAAGGGAGAAGCTGGAGTGAATAATAAAATGAGGGCTCACATTTGGAGTTTGAGCTGCCCCTCCCCTGTCACTGCTGCCTTCGTGCCTGTGGCAGCAGCCAAACAAAACACGCCAGCTCAAATCCCAGCCACTTCTGAGTCAGAAAATAAAAATTGAGGCCGCAGTTCTTTTCCACACGTGTGTGAAGCCACAGAGGAGAAAAAGGCACTTTTTTTCCTGAGGCGTTTCACGGGAGGAAGTCCAGGGAGGAGGAGGATGGAGGCCTCAGGCTGCCTTTGGGAAGCCCTGTCCGCCCCCGCTGTCCTGAACATGGGCTGGGTACCTGGTACAGCACCAGCTCACACACTGAGGACAGGTATTTCTGGTTTTTATTCTGATTCGCATGAAGCAGGGAGCTAGCTGGTAACCCACAAAAGGCTGGTTCTCTGATTACCAAAACTTCACACTGGTTATACATCTTAACAAACAAAGGCATCGGCCGTCCTTGGTTACAGATTATATAACTTTTTCATTAATTAGAGTTAATTTCATTAACTCTTAACCCGTAGTGCTGGTGAAATCGTAACTGCACCGGGGAGGTTTAGGTTGGACATTAGGAAGAGCGAGGGCGATCAGACATTGGAATGGGCTGCCCAGGGAGGTGGTGGAGTCAACGTCCCTGGAGTTATTTAGGGAAATACTGGACTTGGCGCCATGGGGTGTTCAGTCCGGGGCTGGACTCGATGATCTCAGAGGTCTTGTCCACCCAAGCTCATTCTGCGAGCTCTGCCTTCTCACGCCTGCGGGCGCAGCTCCCTCCTCGTCCGAGCCCGGGCCGGGTTCGAGGAGGTGGTCGCTGGCACAGCGGCCCGATGTCCATCGCCGCAATGACCTTTCCCCAGTTCCTGCCCAGCCCTGCTCACTCCATTCCCGGCGGCTCCCGTCCGGGCAGCCAAATCCTCTGGTGCTTGTCCTCCCTTCTCCTTTAAAACGAAACATCAGCCAAGAGTACGACGCTCACAGCGCAACTGCGCAACCACTTAATCATCACTGGCCCGGCTACAGCTACCGGTTAACAGCTGAAAAAAAATAAAAACTGCAGCACTTGGCAGTGATCTCCCGGGGCTCACG
>VZRX01005362.1:26988-37881 GCA_013398075.1 Notiomystis cincta | reverse complement strand
TCCCCCGGGAGCCTCGCTCAGGTGAGGTCGGGCTGCGGGGGAGCCCGGCGCAGTCCTGGCACAGCACTCGGGCTGCCTGTGTGGCAAAGAAGGGAGGCGGGGGGTGTGGGGGGAGAAGCAAAACAAACCAACTTTCTGTTCCGTGTAGGTAGATGACAGTTCGCGTAACTAAATTAGTTAAGATTTGTGTGTATAAAATCCCCAAGCTTATTGAAGAAAGGTGTTCCATCGTAGTTTGTGTTCTGCCCTGGTCTGGTTTTTTTCTCTCCCTATGTTTTGTGGGCACCACGATTGATCCTCCTTTCATCTCCACATAAAATAATTTTCCTGTAGTGAGAGCGATCACTCGCTGGCTCACCCACCCCACGGACGTGCTAGAGTCCCCATCCCTGGGGGTTTTCGAGGCACGAATGGGCAGGTTGCTAGATACTCTCATCTAGGCAGCCTTTCCCATGAAAGGTTAGATGAGATGATTCTTCGAGGTCCCTTCCAGTGTGCCCTGTTCTATGACTTTATCAGTTAATATGTTTTAATGTGCTTTCTAAGGTTATTTTTACTTAAAACAGACGGTTGATGAGAAGACAGAACTGGAGGGTTGATAAGTATTTCTATTTAACTACTTAGGAGGGGAGAGGATGTAAATGGTTAGTTCTGCTTGAAGAGAGTGGGTGGTAGAACCATAAAATGATACTAAATTATCTTTATACAAAGAAGATGATGAAGCTAAATTTTTCAGTTCTTTGGGGTTTAGGCTATAACTTGCAGAAGTTTTTCAAAACATAAATGACATTTAAAAACCGGTTTGGAATAGCCAAATCTATATGGCATAATAAAACTAATTCAAGATCTAAAAAATTTTAAGTTTCATATTTTTTGGTTAAAAAAATCACCAGCAAGCAAACCAAAAATCCTCTGACACCAAAAGGTCTTCAGAAATATTAAGGAATACTGTTCAGAACGTGCTTTTGTATTTTTTCCTGGATTAACACAGTTGTTTTGCTTTTCTAGCTTATATTTCAGTTCTTGGTGCATTCAGTGCTTCAGAGCATTATGTAACACATTCTATAGGCATTATTTAATACCTGACACAGTAACACTGGTGTTAGGCCTTGTTTTCAAGTTCCTGCCTTGAGTAGGCAGATTGTGCTTGGTGGTTTCTGAACTGGCAAGTCCCGCAGGTCAGAGTAGCATTTTGCTGACTTGGGAGCTCAGGTGTCCAGGTGCTGCACCGTGCTTGCATGGTCTTACACGTGGTCTCTGTGTTCACAGGCTTAATACTTCTAATCTGGAGATGGTGCTGTAGAAATGGTGCTGTGTAATGCTTTCATACCTGGCTGGACTGCTGTCCAGTTGGCCTGGCATCTCTGCATTTTTCAGAGTCCCAGCTTTCTGAAATTTTAATTGCTTTAATTCCTGGAGGTTGTGCTTTGGCTTTCTGCACCTGGATCTGATGCAGTTGAAAGATCATCATCCATCTTTTTATGCTGCCTGGATGACAAAGCTTTGAACTCATGAATGACTTTTCATTTTAAGTTGAAAATGTGGAGACAGAAGGCATGAAACTCTTTATCAAATTTTCCCGTGTATTCAGAAACAGATCTGCAATTTGGTCACATGGTAAGGGCCTTTGGAGTCAAAATATGCAGAAAGTGCTTAGTTTGAGGACAAAGTCTAAGCTTGTTCTAAGTAACCGTTGCTGATACCCATAAGGTGCAGTTCCCAGTGCTAGTCCAGTATTACTTGACTTCTCAGACAGCTTACAGGAGTTACTTGCTCCATGTGTGTGTACCTGAATGAGATGTGGTGACTTACTGCTAGAAAGCACACAGAGAGGAGTTTCACCCTGTTGAAAATGCTTTGCTTTGCTCTCCTGGGGTGAGGGTTGGTTTTGTAGGAGAATCCATTCATGTGTTGCTGGCTCTAATCAGTGCATCCATCATCAGCATAAATCACAGGAAACAATGTCTGGGGGGAGAGGTGGCCTGTCAAAGCAGTGACTCTGCACCTGGATGTGCCTGTGGTGTTCAGTGTCAGTCAGACCCTGCTTGGTTTCAAATGTCAAAAGTACTTCATCTCTCAGCATAATATGAACAAATTTTAATATGTGAGTTGCCTCATGTCCCTGCCATGTGGAGTACCTGTAGCCATGAGTATTTCCATAAAGGCAACTGCTGTTGAATGACTGTAAATCTCAGAAAGGCATTGGTACAATTAGATCAGGTTACTGCTGTCTGCTGCCTGCCCCTTTCTTCAGAGACCCCCAAGGATGTAGATTTATGTGCTGTAGCTCTGGACAGGTGTGTGTATCTTACATAGTAAGAACTTGTGCCACTGCTAGAAGAGGCTGTTCAGGCCACGTAAGTCCTAGGTGGCATAAATACTTTATGTGACATTTATTAGAAAAAGACACTGATCTGAATTAGAAATAAGTCAAGTCCTCCTTCCCTTCTTTTTTCTTTGGCTTGGTGGGACAGTTTGGCAACTGTGCTGTACAGTATTTCTGCAGGTTTAAAGCTCATCTCTTAGCTGCATTCATGCTTGCCAGATTCCGGGTGGGGGTCTGAGTAGAAGTCAGCTTAGCAAACAGAGTCACTGTACTCTAGCAGTGTACTGCAGTGGCTTTTGGAAGACTGATTGTCTTCTAGCACAGGGAAGAACTTCTCTTGCCAATAAGGAGAGAATTGGAGATGCTCTTTCCAGGTGTGTGTGTCAAGTTGCTGTGATTTTATTCTGTGTGCAAAATCATGAACTTTTCTCAGAGAGAGCATGTGTAATTATTTCAATCTGTATATCCAGGGATTCCCTTAACAAAGGACTACTTTATGCTTATTTCCATTATGCAGTAGTATCTTCTCTGAGCCCTGTGCTCCATAAATCTTTCATTTTCCTGCTTTTGTGCTCAGCATAAATTGAAACAATCTCTTATGCACTCTAATGTGTGTTACAGGGTATTTTATAGGATCTTATCTCCACACAGCTGTTTTGACATTCTGTGCATTGACTTCCAAATTCCTAATACTGCACTGCTCTCAAATCTAGCAGACCTGTGTACAAGTATGCTGAAAACTGTAGGAAGATCTTTGGAATAGAGAGGATCATCTGTGTTAGACCTCATGTTTAGAGCATTTGAAATCCCACTTCCTCCGCAGTAAGAAACAGTCTGCTTGAGTTTGGTGTAATTGGCAGGTTCCTTGTACTTCAGGCTCTGATGTTTAGCTCTGTGCTTGAGAACCAAGCAACAGGTAAACAGAAATGCCAGTTAGGATCTTATCTTTTGAAATGTCTCTTAGTTGACAGAATTTGGTACTGTGTTTTTATGAGGATTTCTGAAGTACCATTTCATTTTTTTATGTGTGTTTACAGGAACTGACAACAGCTTTGGAGAAGAATCCAGATGACGCCGAATGTTATTGTCAACGAGCTTATGCTCATATTCTTCTACAGAAATATGCTGGTAACATCTTCAGTCTAAGAATCCTTTTACAAGTGTATCATAACACATGTTTTACAGGAGATGTCTTCAATCTGAAGCCAAATATAGTAATGAGAGAAAGCATTATCTGTAATTTAATATGTTGCTTTTGGTGTTAGTACATAATCTTGTAGTTTTCTTAGATTGTTTTGTTTCAGCAAAACTTGCAGTGAAATGGGTTTTCTAGAGTCCCAGCTTTTTGTTTGATTCCAGGCTAGTATTATCTTGGCAGCTTTTTATAAGTAGTCTTAGGCAGATTTCCAGATTTTTGTGTTGTGTCTTCCATCGTTGTCTTCTTGGTAGAGACTGAATCCTGTCATGGTAGGAATGTGATATGTGAATAATGCCTGGGTGAATAAGATCTGGTTTACTTTTTCTTTCCAGTAAAAACCAAACAAACAGAATTACATTTCACAGATGTAAGCAGAGGATTTCCCTAAATGAAAGTCGTGCTACATCTTTCATAAGAGCTCTGCAGCTCCATGGGGGATTCATGTGTGGCAGTTGTGGCCAGATTTAATTTGAATGTTGTGATTTGTGTGCAGGCTAAGAAAGATAACATAGTACATCCTAGAAACATTTCATTACTTAGAGACTGGACAATTCACTGTTTTTTATAACATTGTGTTTCTCAACTTTAAACTGACTTTCAACAGATGCAGTTGCAGATGCAAAAAAGTCTCTAGAACTCAACCCAAAGAACGCTGTAGCGCTCCTTAGAAAAGGGTATGTATCATTCATGGTGCTTTGGGAATATTGTGATCATCTGTAGGTCAATACTAGAGTTTGGATTATGGTTCTGTGCAAGCTTTTTACAGCACTGAGAATGAATAAATTCAGTATCATGATGCTTGCAACCCATTTGTAATAAAGCCATTTAGTTTGGGGTGGTTTTCTTAATTGCCCTGACTATTTCAAAAACACACCTTTTGGGTAATTTAAATTCTTACACGTAGTTTTAACCAATATGGCATGTAATCTATGGAATGTGGATTACACTGAAAAGTAATCACTGTTTTCTTGTGTTTTTCTTTATTTGTGTCAGGTTAGGTGAATATCACATCAAAAACTATGCATCTGCTTTAGAGTCTTTCAGAGAGGGACAGAGGTTGGACAGTAAGTATTAAAGTTTCTTGTGTGTACAGTACTCCTTATGTTAAAAAAATGGGTAATGTGTTAGATTAAAATGAAGACTAAAGTTTTTGGGGTTTTTTAAAGGGTTATGTATTGGGTCCCTAACATCAACTGTCTGACTTTTGGAACCTTTTGAAACTACTACAGGAAAGTGTTAAACTGTTTAAAAATATGTATCTAAGTTCTTTGCAATTAGTAGCTGATTTATTTTTTTCTTTATAAAATGGGGAGTGTCTTCCTGCTTCCTGGAGGTCTTGAAGATAAATAGTGGCAATTTTGTAGTGTTAAGTGTCATAGAAACGTTTTTAAATAGAACAGGCTCCTTTCATATATCTGGAATCTTTTCTTAAACAGTTTGATAGAGCAGTCTGTAGAAAGAATGTGCAACTTGGTGGGTATTCAAACTGACAAAATGGATTTTTACCTTACATTGCATAGCACTTAACTACAGAAGTGTATTTATTATATCTCCTTTTTCTTCTTACAGTATTGGCTTTCCAGCTGGACTTTGGGCACTTTTTAGTTTGGGAACACTTAGAACTTTTTTTAAAACCTGACTTTATAATAAGCATGAAAGGAGTAGTTTAAAACAGAAAGCTTTGGTAGAAGACATGGGAAAGCATAAAACAAAGCAACTGAAACATAGTTGTGATTCCTTTCTCTCCTGTCCCCCCTTGTAAATAAAACCTTCTCCTCTCTTCCAAACAGCAAGAGAAGATGGTAAATAAAAGCACCTTGAAAGGTTATGCAGAGCGAAGTGCACTAATCTGATAAGAATTGTCATGGTCTCTGATCTTTTCAGTGCGTTGTCTTATCTGTAGTAGTAGTGACTGGGACATGGAGGCTTAGCAAAAATTTCATTACTTTGCCTCTCTCAAATAAATGATCTAATCCTCTGACTTCAGAGTTTCATGGAAGTGCAAGCTAATTTGTGCTTGATGCCAAGTGATCATGCTCCTTCTTAGTCCTGTGCTTGTTTAGCATCTTCTTTCAGTTCATTAAGTCTGCAGAAAACTGTTTTTAAAGTCTTTCCCCCTAGATGAATGTGTTGAAATGGCCCAACAAAGGGTGTGAGTGCTGAAGCCATCAAAAGTGAAGTGGCAGAGCAGTGGTGGGCCAGTGGAATGGTGGTAGAAGGGGGATATGGTGAAATTGCAGCAACTCACAGCTGTCAGTTTAGGGACAGGAGTTGAAAATAAGGAATTTCATAAGCTCTTTGTATTTTGGTAGTTTTGGATAACTAGGTGGTCTCCACTAGTTTTGCAGTAGAGGGACAGGTTTTTCTTTGCAGTCAAGTTCTCTATTTAGTAACTTCCTGTGAAAGGAAGAGGTTCCTTCCACTGACTTCCATAGCTTTGCTTTCTTGGTAGGTAACTTTTTGTACATTTCCTAGCTCATCACTGCTGAATTTAATTCAGTGACTAATCTTTATTTTTCTTGACCCACTCCAGGCAACCAGTATCGGTTTGAGGTTTTTCATGTGCATGGATAACCTCACATTCTGTTTTTGTTGCAGAGTACAACACAGAGCTGCAGATACCTTTTTAGAGAAGTCAGTGACAGGATCCTCTTGGCTGATTGACAATCCCTGAAATACAGCACATTTTCTTGTATTGAATTCCTTCATTTCTACATGAATTTAATTTGCTGTTGTTTTGCTGCTTGCTCAATTGGAGAGTTTTGAAGCTTCCTAGCACTTCCTGATTACGCTCTCATCTGAAGATACTTTCTGCTGTGCTTTCTCTATCTCATTACAAAATTCTGTGGCCTGCTGTGAGATGAGGAGTCTCCTGAAGGCCTTTTTAAAATTATGGACTTAGTTTCGTAAATTCTTTCACACATTACCTAATTTGCTGGCAAGTTTGTGTCAGTAACAGAATTTACCTTTGTGGAATGTTTCATGGATCCGAGGTGAAAACAACTGTGAGCATAAGCATTTTGGCAACACAATTAACTTCCAGTTAAATGCAGCTAATGCAAAATGAACAAAGCACAGAGGGAAAATTTGCCACATGAGCTAAGCAGGTGATAAAGAGAGACTTCAGCTGTTGCTGCCTTGGGAGGAATTGCTGTGGTGGGGAATTCTTTGCTGGCAAGGCTGGTTTCTTTGCCACACAAGTGGGCAGAAGTACATGGATACATGTTTCTGTTCTTTGCTAATGTAAGGGGTGTTTTAAATCTCAGTCTGGAATACTGACAACGATGAGCTTCCTACTTGTGCTCATCACTGGTAGGACTGACAGGCCCAGGGTACCACAGCAACCTTCTCATTACCCACCTACAAGGATATTGAAATAGGACTTGATGTGATGAGCTGTGGAATGTACAATTTATGTAATTGTTTTATTTTATGAAATAACATTAGAAAGCAATGCTCCTTTCGTTCAGCCATGTGATGCATACGGATTTTTGCAGTTCCTATTGCCTTAGTTGAGGAATGAGTGTAATCTGGTACTCTTCAGTATGCTATGTGGATTTAGGACAATTATTCTCAGATTTTCTTGGGTTTTTTGCTGTGACCACTGAATGAGTTTAATAAAGGTGGAATGTGGCAACTTTTTAAGGAGACTTCTCACTTTTCTTGTATTCTAAGAGTTAGTAGATTTTTTAGTAAGTGAAGACCCAGGTAGGTTTTCTGAATTACAGTTATTAGTAGAAATAAGTTCTTTGGGAGGATAATACAATTTTAAAGAAAAAAAAAAAGATTTGCCTCAAATTATAAAATATGCCAGGAGGCAGGGAAAGACTGTGATCTTCTAGGAAAATAGGGAAGGTTATGCTGGACTTTTCTTTTTAAGTTTGTATTGCATAGCAGTCTTGTCATAGGCCATGGTTAAACAGAGGGAGGCTGGGTCAGTGGTGACTTTGCTTAGACTGCAAGACTTGGAAGTTTTTTTAGGTTTTGAAAATATTGATTAATTTAGGTTTCAAGGGAACTCTGGAGCTCATGTAATTCTCTGCTCTGGCCAAGAGCAGTATTAATTTTGAACTTGCATGTGTATTCTTGGGTCTTCTTGCTATTGTTTCCCAAGTATCTCCAAGACTGAAGATTCCACAGTCTCTTTGGGGCAGCTTGCTTCAGGGTTTGCCCATTCTTTTAGTAAAAAATTTGTCTTAAGACTTCTGGTCAGATGGCAGAAGAAAAGTGGAGATGAAGTGGCTTGAGGAGTGGGGTAGCAATTTTATGACCTAAGGTTTACCTCAGAATTTATGTACATTTTATATTTGGAGGGTTGGGCTACATTTTGTAGCTGCAGTGGAGTCAGATTTGGTGTTATGTTCATGTCTACCGAGAACTCTTTTGCTGAGCTTCTCCAAGTCCCTTGCCTCATAGCTGACAATGTGAATTCTCTTGTAAAATGAGAAAAAGTTCAGCTGTTCTCAGTAGTTGGCCACTAATGTTGCCACTTTTTTACTTTCTTCACTGAGACAGATTTTTTGGGAATATTGTTGAAATAAGATGATCACTCTGTTGTCACATTACCATCTTTTTAGCTATTTTCCAGTGAATTAATTTCTATCTAGGAAGCTTGCTTCCAGGAGAGAATATGTGGTGTTTGTGAAAAGTTGCACAGCTTTGGGTTGTCCACACAGCAGACCATGTCTCCTGATGTTTCTCTGGAGAGGGAGTGTGTGACTGTTTGAAAAAATAATTTAAAGAAACATGGAGAAATGTGTAAGAACTGTACTTCTTGCTTCCTAAGCTGTTACACAGGGGTTGGACAGACTGGAAAGCAATAGCATATTTGTGTCAGTTAGACAAAATCTTGTCTCCTACAAATTAATGAGAATTTAATTCATTGTAACACATAGTGGAGTTGTACAAAAATACTTAAAGTCTAAGTGGAATGACAGAGCTTACAAGAAGGTAATAGGAAATAACACCTTTTTTAGTAAATTGATATAAGTTTGGGGTGGATTTTTTCCAGTGGGCAACTGAGAGGATTTTTTCCTCATGCAATTCATGTAATGCTTGAAGAGTTTTCATATTACTGTGTTTGATCTCTTCTAGATGTAGATGATACCTTTACTATTTGGATTAAAAGATGTGAAGAAACGCTAAATGGTAAGAAAAAATACGTTTACTTCATGAGGGATTTGATATGCCCTGTGCTTGGAAGCTGTGTTAGGTTTTTCAAAGGTTCACTGCTTTCCTCTTGTTTAGAACAAAATATTTTTTTTGTTTGTTTTTTAGAAGTCATGTTGTTCTGTCTCTTGTTTTTCTTGGAGTAGACACCCTTAGCACTTGTATGCTTCATTCAGATTTAGAGGAACATTAATACTGGGTTTTTAGTGTAATAATTAGCTGTGCCAGGAGAGTACCTATTTAAAGATCAGACAATTATAATTAATTTTAACTTATTTTCATACACAACTGTGAACTAATTTTAACTGTAGAAGTGTGTGTCAGCTTGCTGTCTAAAGCCTACATCAAAATAAGTTTTCAAGTCTTGCAGAAGATAAAGCTGGAAAGAGGTAGAATTTTGGAAGTTTTACTCCTTGTTTCCACGTGGAAAGTACCATAGGTGCTAATGGCTCTTCTGGTGACTTACTCATGGTAGTCACTGAGTATGAATGTGGTTTCCTTTCATACCTTCCTACAGACAGACAGCCCTGACAATTAACTCATCCACAGAGCTTAAGCTGCTGGGGGATTTTCACGAGAGAGAGCAGAACAACTTGTGTAGTTTTTTCTCCACCTGTTGTGACCTTCCCTCCCCTCTGTGCTGCACACTGGAAAATGGAACAGGAGAACAAGTTCGTGTCCATGTGTTGACTCAAAACTAAAGAGAGGAGAACCCTTTTGTGTTATATAGGGATGAGCAGATTTCTGCTTTCTGAGACATTTTTTCTAGGTTTAATTTTATTTTGAAGAATTAGATAAGTGATTGGCATGCACGGTCTTTTTTGCAAAAGGTTACTTTGGGTGACAATTTCCTTGAAAGAGGTTGTAATACACTTTTTTCTTTAATGTCATAATTATATTTTGCAATGTTTTGTCTGGTCCAACTCAATTCTCATATTTTATTCTGAATATTCACTGTCTTGTCTTTCTTGAGCCATTTTCTTAATTCTGTGATATACCAGCAAAACAAAGCAAACAAACCTGCCAACAAAGCAATAACTGATTTCTTCACTGCTGCTTAATATTTTTTTTATCTCTTTTTGTCAGTGTACATTATAAAGTAGCAAAGGGAAAGTTTGGTTCTTTTAAAAAATATTTAATCTGAGATATTTTGCAAAAAAATACTTAGAAGAGTGTATATACTGAGCCATAGTTTAGATACAAGTACTACAGTATATTTAGGGTCATGTGAGTGAATTTCTCTGCCAAATTTCCGTCTCATTCCCCAGTGGGATTTCCCTAGCTTGAGATAAAAATGTGATGAGAGCTTTGTGCTATTTCTGTGGACGGATGATAAACCTAATGCAGACTCCCAGAAAGTGATTTTTTTTAAACTTTTGTTTCCTGTGATGTTGTTTTCATTAAAAAAGGCCTGTATCAGTTTCAAGTAAGCAAGGAGATGTAATGAAAAGGTTGTTGATTCAGTTAATCAGAACATGCTTCATATGAGAGTTCTTGGTTTGTACAAGTTGCTGATTGAAGTCTCATTAAAAAGTGGAGTGTCATGAAAGCAAAAGACCGGAGGTAGAACTGACATCTTTTTACCTCATCTGCTGTTGAGACTGGAGTGAATGCAGCATGTCTGGAGTAACTGGAGCAAGCTAGAATAAGATTGTGCCTTGTAAGTTCAATATGTCTTTTTCTGAAAATGCAACTCTTTTCTTTTTGCAGCATCACAGACAGATTTGGTAAGATGTTTTCCTTAATATGTGTACTATATTAACTTTTTTGTTAAGCTAGAGTATATTTTCTGCTTCAGAGGCTTCATTTCCAGGCCTTAAAAAGAATCTTTCCTATCACATGTAATTCTGAAGCATTTAACTTTTCTTCATGAGTGCTTTTGTTTGAGACCAAGGTTGCAAAATTTGAGCCCTGAAAACTCTGGAATGGTGTACAAATCTGGCAATTACTGTGCATTCATTGACATAAATTTTAACTTTTTGGCTAGGACTCTGCAGCCTAATTTACAAATTATCCAGTTGTGGTTAATGGTGTTGTCAGTACTAACTTGATTGGGACTGTTAGAAAGTAACTTTTTTGTTTCCAGAAGCTTGCAAATTGTTTGTGCGGACTTCTTTTGTGTTGTAACCTGCTCAGCTTTCAGTTTTCTTTTTTTTATTGGAAGTATCCATAAGAAATGTTGAAATTGACCTTTCCTTTT
>VZRX01005362.1:0-26962 GCA_013398075.1 Notiomystis cincta | reverse complement strand
TGAGACAAAAAAAAAAAAGGTGGGGGGCTTTGCATTGGATATTCTGCTCCCTCTTTAATAGTTACCTAAATCTTTTACATTTTAAGAATAGGGTAGAGGAGAAAAATGTGCTGGAAGCATTGTGATAGTATGAAAAGACAAATCTTATATATAGAAGGATTTTATGTTTAAAAGTTAAACCTTGAGTTCTCAGACCTGTTTCAGGTTTCCTTCATGATTTTAGATTAGCACCTTAGTTACTGGATGTTTTCCAGATACACATCTTATCCAGGAAGAAATGAGTTTGAGCTGAACTTAATTGCTGTTTAAAAAAATATTCAAGTTACAGACTGACATATTTAATGTAAATTGAAACTTTTAAATTTGTAATCTGCCATAAATGACCAAACAGTGAAGAGCTTCACCTGTAAGTTAATGTTCACACACAAATCAAGGAAGGGGGAGCAGTTGGAATCAAGAAAAGGGGAGCAATCTGTGAAAATTGTTTGAAAATACTTCATGATATATTTTCATTTATACTGATGTAACTTTCTTTTCAATTGAATGTGCTTCAACTAGAATACACAGCAGCAGCCTCTACCACCAAAGATCAAGTAAGTTGACTTTAGCTTTACTGTGAAATTTAAAGTAATTGACATATAGCTGCTCTTTGGCTTGGGGATTGGAGAAGCGAGATGAAGACTGTAGAAGGTTTTTTTGGGGTAACTTAGAAATGTGGCAGTCCAAGTGAAATGCTTCTCATTGCCATCACTTCTGTTCAGACTAAATGGTACTTTCAGGAGGTTAAACCTAACTAGGAGAGAGGGGAATAGTGTCAGCATATGGCTTCTGTTTTCTCATTCTCATGCTGAGCTTAATTCAAAGCCTGTTCATTGTGCCTTGTATAGGTAATATTTTTGAGATATGTTAAAGATTCTGAACTAAAAAGTGAATGGGTTAAGAAAGTGATCTAATTTTATATACTGTGTGATCTAAAAAAAAAAAAAATTGTTCCTTTTTTTCTTTCTTTTTTTTTTTTTTTAAGATATGACTGGTACCAAACAGAATCTCAAGTGATTGTGACCATAATGATCAAGAATGCACAGAAGGATGATGTCAGTGTGCAGTTTTTGGAGAAAAAGGTGATTTGTTACTGGTTAATGATAGTTATCACTAAATGCCCTGAGATGTGAACTCCAGCCAGTGAACATAATTGGCTGCAGTAGCACAAAAAGAATGGGGCAGGTACTGTTGGGCCTGAGCTTCTCTTCTGTACAGTTGTGCTGCACATGAGTGTGTGCCCAGTCAAGTGATTTGGGATTGGCCACAGCAGTGTCCATAGGATGCAAACACAAGCAGTATGAAGTGGGTGTGCTGCAAGGGAACATCTGGGTTTCAGCTGCCTGTGGGTATGGAGGGATGGGGGAAGAAGAGATCTGGATTTAAATGTTAGGCTGTACATGTGTCTGGAGCAGGACTGGGCAGAAACAAGGTACCTCAAAATAGGTATGAATCAGTAATAGTTTGCTCTAGGACAATTATGGAAATAGAATGAATATTGGTGGGTGGATTTTTCTTCCTTTTGGCACCACTAAAATTGTAGCAGTAAAATACATTTTTTAAGGAAGTACAGTAATCTCTTTAATGAAGTACCATATGTTGCACTAATGAATTTCATGTTTAATTTAGCTGACAATATTGAAGAGTTAGGTTCTTATTCTCAGCTAACTTGATACTTCATGAAATACCAGAAGTACGTCATTATCTGCTTTAGATTGTTGAAATAGTCTGAGCACTTGCATGTATTAGAAGTTGCAGATTGTTTTCATGTTCCATTATTAATATGTTGATATTCCATTTGTTGTACAATTCCTTCCCTAAAGTGTTCAGATCAAGCTGACAGAAAAGATAGTAAGATTTTTGAGTATGTGTAGCAAGAACTGAAATCTTCTGTTCATTTCCTAGTATATTTTACAAAGACCTTGTCCAGTAATGCAGTTGTGTAATGGCATGGTTTGAAATAATATTAATTTAATCACTTAATCTCTGTGCAAAACGACTGTCCTTTACTTGAATATGGAGCTGACCAGAGACATGTTTTCAACTTCTAACAGATGAATGCATCAGTGAGACTTCCATCAGGTGAAGACTTCAACTTAAAGCTTGATCTTCTTCATTCTATAGTGCCAGAGCAAAGTACGTTTAAAGTGCTTTCAACAAAGGTAAGCTTCTTAAAGTGTAAATTGTTTCTTTGACTGTTCAGTCCTGAAAATGTTTCTGTTCCATTGTCTTGTCTCTTTGCAACAGTCATAATATCTTGCTTTTCATATAGAAATGCTTTTTCTTTCTTCAAGGTGTCTTTCAGCTGGTGGGAGACTTTCTAAACCTGTGCAAATATCAGAAATAGTAATATGATGGTGCTTATTGAAGTGCAAATGACAGAGTTATGTTGAGTATTCTTTCACTTCTTGCTAGAGAAAGAAGGACTGTGATCTTCACTATTAAAATTCAGGTATTAGGAAAGCATGAACACCCTTTTACAAAACTTCCAGGAGCCAGTCTTGTCTGGTGGAGCATTATTATCTTTGTGTGCCCAAGAAATAAAAGTCAGACTTGGAAGATTTCAGTGAAATTTTTCTCTACCCTTTCACACTTCTCAGTTGTGAAGGTTAACCATGCAGTTCACTGTCCATGGCTTTTCAAGAGAGTGCATTCCATGCTATTCCACACTGTTCCTGGAAATAGTACATGCCTGGGGACACTTGAAAATGGCATGGTGTGAGAGAAAGCTTCTGTCTCAGCATTTTGCTTCTTTTATATTACAAGCATAGAAAAATAAGAAACAGTGGTCTGGCACAGTATTTTGTGTTGGCATAATGGATAGACATATGCTTTGTTCACAGAGCCAAGCTTGGATCCCTGGTGCTGGAATATGATGCTGATCCTTCTCTTGTATTTCAGCAGTGCTTCTGCAGAGCTTATGGAAATTCTCCTGTGTACTCATGTTCCATTTTACCCGTTCTGTTCTCAGAAAGGTGCCTATAATAGTTTTTGCATCATTTCATGGAAGGGGGACTTCAGGATGGCTTGAGAGGATTGCCACAGAAAGTTGGTCTTGTTTTTCCACTCCTTGTACAGAGAAACCTGAGCAGGTTGTGTGATTGAGCACTTCACTTATCGCTGCACAGCGAAAGAGCTTTCGTGGCTCAAAGTACATAGAAAATCTGGTAGTCCATTAGTATTTGTATAAATTTGAGTGGAACAGGGATGGACCTTGTCAGGAAGAACAGCTGTGAGGTCCTGTTTTCTTTATGTTCTTACCTATCTTGTGTTACACTTTTAGTTTTGTCTTGAAGTTTACCATTGCTTTCTTAGGAAGCATCTACATGCTACTGAGCACTGTGAAATTCATTTGACTTTCTTTTCCACACTGCCACCTCTAGCCTTGGCTTTTCTGTGAAATAATCTCTAGTAGCCTAGCACCTAATTTACTCTTGAGGTTCCAAAACTGGGGTGAAAGCCTGAGTTATGTTCAGGCAGTGCCTGAACTGTAAATATTTTGCTTTTATTTTCAAATGTTATTGTTTCTAAATACTTGTGAGAGACTGTTTTTGAGACAAAACTGGTAAGAGGGAACACAGGAGGTGTTTCAACTGCAGAAGTCAGTGCTTCAACGTGCCCTTACTTTTGCAAAAAGGAGTAGTTAGTATAAGGCTGTCTGAAGGCATACTGAAGGGAATACAATTTAAACTATGCCTCGGCTGATTCTTGTTCTGGCCACCAGATGGAGTCTGGAAGGAAAAAAAAATTAAAAGGAGCTCTACGTTAAGTATGCAAAGACTTCTTTACAGGTTTGGAATATTTTCCTTAGAAAAATATTAAGCTCTTTAAGGGAATGATGCAGCCTTAGTGTTTGATCACCAGAAATTCATATTTCTTTTCTTAGCTTTATGTATATACCTGGCTCTTATGAGCAGTTTAGAAAATAAGCAGATAGTACTTTGAGTAAATTAATCTTACTGATTAAAATTTCTCAAACCATTCACATGTTATTTTGTACTATTTACATAAAGTCCTTTTGTAAGGACTTGGAAAGAAACACATAATCTCATTATCTTCCCAGTTATATGAACTTGTTACTCCTAAAGAAGTTGAGTTTTCATGGGATAGAAACAGATCTATTCCTGCAGATTAGTAATTTCAGGTGAGAATAACTTGATTTGTTCATGCTGCTTTATTTTGTGCTGCTGCTTTGAATGTGTGAGCTATGTTGCCTCTGGTATCATATAATCATCACTGGGCAACAAAGACCCTGGCCTTTCTTTTTCACTCATATGAGCAAATATGAGGAAACAGTGGAATATATGAGTAGGTTGTGTGGTGAATAGTTCCAGTCCATGAACTTCATACTAGTAAAAAATTAAATGAATGGAGAATGAAACAACAGAACTGGCAGAGAGTAGAACAATCCTGTGTATTTTGGAGCTAAGAGAAGCTCTAGAGGGTTTTCTCAATACTGCTTGCAATTCAGTGTCACTTGACAAATGGAAAGGAATAAAGGCAAAGATGCAAATTCAGGAGAAGAAAACAGCCTTAACTATATTTGTAGAACTACCAATTCTAAAATAACTGCAAAGAGCAGACAGAGCTCACAGACTCTTGAATTGGTTCTTTCAGTGAGTGTTGACAGTGGTGAAAAATACAATTGCTGGCATAAGGATTGTTTCTCTCCCAGCAAGGAAATTAAAATTATACATTTCTGTCAATCCATGCTGTGTCAAACTCCGAGATACAAAGTCTGTTTGGAGAAAAAAAAACAACAAACAAGCAAGTGTTACAGATGTAGAAGCATACATAGATGTTTTAAGCTTTTGAGCTGTTTCAATAGTTTCTATTTGAGCAGAAGTAAATTAGTGTTTATGATCTGCAGACTTTGACTTCAAGCTGTGAACTAGAAGAGGTAAAGTATTGGATGCCAACTCAAGAACAGCATATGTGGATGAAGTCCAGTTTTGAGATAAAATCTTAAATTTCTGTCTTTATGCATCCTCTAGTATTTTACATTCTCCAGTACTGACTGCCTTTAATAGTGACTGTATCTATTATTGCCACACTTGAAGCTTTGTTTTTTAACCTAATTAAAAAATTTGCTTGTTGTTCAATAGATAACATCATTGCCAAGTTCAGCTTTGAGTTGTTCATGGTTCCTGCTCACATTTAGTGGCAAGTTACTTAGAGTTGCCTCTTGTTGTTCAGCATATAATTCTGATGGCCTAAGGCCTCAGGTAAATGTTTGTGTTGAAAATGCTGAATACCACTGAATTGAGCCCTTCTGCTGCAGGTAGCATTTTGTACATTAACAGCACAGTTGGTAGATCATAACTAGATCAGTTGATGTTACTGATTGTACTCCTCGTCTGTCAGAGGTATCTGACTGTAGCAATCTGATCAAGCAAAAAGTAACAGCTGATCCTAAAAGCAGTGTAAAAATTCGAGATTTATGTCTTACAAATGGAAGGTAAAAACTGTGTTGCATTCAGCATTTCACAGGCACCTTTAGTAGTGCTACTTGTTTTTTTACTTCTTTCCAAAAGAGGGAGCCAAAATGTAAAGGCTGGACCAAGTTTGCTCTTTGCAAGTTGCCTGGGTGCAGTTTCCCTGTGGCTCAGTGTGCCTGCTGCCATCATGCTCCCTTCATAGGTGGAAAAAGCATAAGAAATTTAAACGAGTGACTAAATATGTTTGAGACAAAACTAGCCAATCTGTATCTGTCCAGAAAATATGCCAGGGAAGTAGAAATGTACAAATAGTGTAAGGATTTCTAACGTTATTAAACATGCACAGTCAGCCTCACTTTCTTTTCCCTCTTCTGCTCAGTCTGTCAGTCAGTGTATTTGGGATTCCAGGGGAATATTCTGCAATGTTCTCTTGGAAACTTGTGTAACATGAGCAGTTTCTCTAGGTTTTCTGATGTCTTCTAGGTGGTGCTTGGGGTTTTCTTCTCCTCAGACTTAGAAGAGGAGAGTGAAGATGACTATGTGCTTTTAGCACGTGTGCTTATGACCTTGAAGGAAACTTGAGGTAGCGCTTTCTGGTTTTCCCCCTATCTACAAATAGATTGAGGACACTTACTGTGGGTTTTCACAGTAGTGCCTTGGGCTTCTTGCAAGCAATGACTTGCAGCAGTGTAGAGCCATTTGAAAAAGTGGTAAAAAGTGGTTTCTTTACCCCAGAACTGTCCTTTAGAGATCAAAGTTGTGCTGCAAACAGGGGAGGTGTTAGAAAGCTTCAGCCTCTTTTACAGTTGACATTTGTTGCTTAATAGAGATGTCTGAGGTAGAAGCACACTCTCAGCAGCTTCATGTCAAGAATATGGTTGTGTGCATCAGTGGAATGTTGGTTTTTTCCTTGAACCAATATTTTGCTTTGCAAACGCTGAAATACCCTGTGAAGCTAACTGGAACTGATGCCTGTTGCTGAATGTAAGGGAAAAGGCAGAGAGTGGAACTGTTTCACACGCTCTTGGGCTGTCATCAGAGTCTCTATTCAGAGGGAAATGTACACAAATAGATAAACAGAGGAACAGATTTATTTTAACTGAAATTGAGTCTTACCATTGCAGTCCAATCTTTAAAAGATACTTTCCTGTTAAGGATATTTGCATTAAATTGCTTGTAGGCACTTGAATGCAGACTTGGCTGCTCTTGTGTACTTGTTTTCCTTGTGAGGGTTTCATGCAGATTGATATCTCCCATGTATATTCTTGAGCATTTTCTATAAATTATAAAATAATATTTAAGATGAATGGATAATTTTCTAAAATTTTTTGCATCTTTTAGGCAGGGCTAGTTGGAGCAATTTCTTGGATAGACCATATAGAAACCTTCTCTATGATTGGCATGATATTCTTTTACTTCTGTATGAATGAAGATGGATGTGAGACAGATTTAAACTTGCTAATACTCTGAGAACTATTATTTTTTACAACCATATAAGTCAGTGCCCCATGCTTTATATAAATGCATAAAAGAAAACTGTGCATAAGGGGTTTTATCTGTCTTGAGAACTATTGGAATAATGATGGTTTACATGGAGAATGAAATGACAAATAGCTTTAGAATACTAAAATTATCTGTGTTGCTAGCTTCTCTAAAATTCAAAAACTTCATGTCAGCTGTGCAATATCACTCAAAGGAAGCTTGAACCTTTTTCCCCTAGTTCCCCATAGTACATAGCTGGCAATGAAACTAAATAAATCCATCCTGTTGCAGTATACTCCCTATAGAATAAATTTCTTAATTATCATTTGTATATGATAACACTGTAGAATTTTTTTCATTTTAATGTATTTTGTTTAAAGTTATGGACCAAAAATCTTGGACTTTAGACTACAAGCAATATATAAAAGGTTTTAAAATAATTAGGATACCAAACCTGTGGGCACATGTGCTCTGAGAGGTACATTTGAATAGGTCTTATATTTTTAGAAGATTGTTCTGTTTTTTACTACAAAATTAATGAGATGATCACAATATGACAACTCTAAACACTTAAAATTTATGACTCAGAGAAGGCAGTCAGTAGTTCAGTAAATAACAAAGTAGTTGATTAGAAATGCTGAATTCTTGTTTTCATGTATTTGATACAGCAGAACACCAGAATTGAAAAGGGTATTTTTGATGCTTCTTAAAGTTAATGGCTGAACTGTTGCTTAAGCTCTGCTGGTTCTGGTTTCCCTCATCCATCTGATCAGAGCTTGACAGAAATTTGCCAGTGGTAAATGAACTTTCCCTTAGCATGGACTGTAAAATATAAAACACAGTAGAAATTAGAAAAAAAAAATCCCTTGCAGTTTGTCAGTGGACACCAGAATCTCCTTTTAGGGTGGAAGATAAAAATTCTTCCCCTCTTAATGTATCTCAGTTGGACTGACGCTGCCTGTCCCAGAAATTAAGTTCAAATGAAATCAAGTTCATCGGAGGTTTTGACTTTTTAACAGTGAATATCTACCTAGAAAATAAATTTTGGCTAACTAGCGTTGTGTTGATCTTTACCAAAGGGGAGAAATTATTTCTTAAAACTGGATTAAATGCTCTTTTCTGCCAGTCATCTCAAAATCAGGTGGGTTTTTAAAATTTTTATACTATCAATGAAATGGTTCAGAATAGCTTTTGAGAGTAACTGTGGCATTTTTTCCAATAGCTAGCACTTGGATTAAGCTTCAAACAAGTTTGTACAAATCTCTAATAGGCTTTAAAAATTTGATTACTTTTGTGACTAGAAAACTCTGAGTAGAAATTTACCTCTGTCCTTTCACTGTGGCTGGTGTTTCTTCTGGACAATAAATCCCTCATTCAACCCTCTTTGCAGAGGGGTAGGTTTCTCTCAAGATGATATCTTAAACAAGTAGTGCATGAATTACTCTCAAAATTCCATGTGTCTTTCCCCTTTTGCTTTGCTCTCTTTGAACCCCAAATACAAGGGACTTTAAAGAGAAAGTGTAAAGTATATCTGCACTGGGATTCTTTGTAGATTTGGTATACCATGTCCCATTGTAGGCTTGCCAGTGCAAGAAAGGCACTGATATAGTGAAACAAGTCCTAGCAGAGGGCTGCCAAGATGGTCAGGTGGCTGCATGGTTTAAACTGCAAGGAGAAGCTGAGGAACCAGGCTTGTCCTTAAGTGGCATGCAGAGCATTTAATTTGCAGTTAAATTTTCCTGTCTTATATACTAAAGTTGGCACAAGGCACACAGGCATACGTTTTATGAAATATAAATGTTGAATCAAAGTAGTTGGCAAAGTGTTGATGTATTTCTCTTGCCCAAGTGAATTTTTTTCAAAGGAGAGGAAAAAGCTAACAGTACTCTTTTGCTAGATATGACACAAATGTCCGTACTGATATGTTTCTTTTCTGTGTGATAGCTATCAGTATCTGTGCTGAAACCTTCATTAAAATGCATTTATTGCCATTTGTGCACGTAATTGGGACTCACAAAGTTGTTCCTTCTTAGATCAAATAGAGCTCTCAAGTTGGAGAAATATGCCCCTTCACAAGCAGAACTTTATAGCTTTATATTTTTGGAAAATGTGGTTGTATAATGGTATGAAGTTAATGATTTCCCTAGCTTTGCTCCTGCCTGCCACTTCGCCTAATGAGTAACTTCAATTGAAGTGGATGTAGTAGACAGAGTAGAAGTTTAATCATGTCAGAAATACATTCTGTCTCAGTTCTTCAGCTGGGTGCACTTCTAGCTTGGCAGGGTTGAAATGGTTTAGAGTTAAGAAATCTGCATTTTACACTGGGAATTAAGTTTGTGTCATTTGCTTTTCCTTAGGGATGTTTATCATGTACTGCTGGCTTAGGGAGACAGGAAGATATAAGATACAGCAGATTAGAAGAGGAGAAGGGATATTACTGGAACAGCAAAACTGAAGTTCTTCCTTATTTTCCTTTTATACATGGGCAGAGTACTCTGATGAATATCCAAAGGACTATTAGCCAATAGTCTTGAGGAGGATTGTATTCTGAGTAGAAAAAAGTCCATGTTTAGTAGCTCACATCAAGCATTCTAATGCATTAGAGGTCAGGTTTGGTGCAGATGAAATAATCTGTATTTGAGATACTGGAAGATATTGGTGGAAAGCCTGAAGTGTAAGGACAAGAGGAGTTAGTGAAAGAAAAAATAAACAGAACTTGAAGTATAGGGGAGAACAATTTCAGTATCAAGCATTTGCCTTTTCCCCCCCTGTCCCCAAAACATGCTGGGGGGATGCACTAAAAAGTAGAGTATAAAATCTAAATATTAGAGCCTCCTCAATTGAAATGTACAACTCAGTTGATAATTGTGTCTCCTCAGGTTGAGAGGAGTTTATATAAGAAACAGAGGAGAGTTGTTTTAAATGAATACTCATGTTTCACTTGTAACTAATTAGTTCCTTTGTAGGTAGCTAATTAACTTAAATGTTTGGCTCAGGAGATCCAAATCCACTGGGGAAAAAAAACCTGCTAGTTCTGCCACTTGTGGAGCTACTTGATTGTCTTATATGTAGATACTCAAATATTTTTTGCTCCTTAAGCTAATCACAGAGCATTAGATTTGTAATTGTAGGTGCTAAAAAATGAACTTTAAGGCTGCAATTTTCAAACTGTTTTTGAAAGAGTCCAGCGGAGGTAGTTTTAGTGACTTCTTTTGTTTTATTAAAGAATAATTCTTCTGCACAGTTTAACAGAAATTTTCACATCCTTACAGATTGCAATATTGTACTCTGGCCTTTTTTAGGCACCTTAGGTTGGTCATCCAGACCTAACAGCATTGTGATTTTATTCGGTTATTTTTGGTTCCGTGACTTTACTTTAAAAACGGATACTCTGATGCTTAATTTGTGACTTGTAAAGTGGCTGAAAACATTGAAAATCCAACAGATGCAGGGAGTGGGAAATCGAATACATGTGGGTGTTGGACTTACAAGCTTACTGAAGCTCTCCCCTGCCTTGAAGGACATTTTATGCCTCTTATCTTAAACTTTTTGTTGTTCTCAGTACACGTTAGTGGTGAAAAATGAGTATTTAAACTTGTCTAGGGAATTAGTATGTTCCTGAGGGATAAAAAATAGAAAGAAACATTCATAACTGAATATTCTGAATCTTCAAATTCATCTTGATTGCAAACATGGAAGCATTGAAACTTCAATGGGCTCGTTTTTTAAAATTTTTGTAAGGTACCTCAGTCTGCTGATTACCAGTGATTGATTTGAACAATGGATTAAATAAAGTTCAAATTTCAGATCAACATAATGCTGTGCAAGGAGCTTGCTGTTAGAATCTAAGGTTAGCTTTTACAGTGGTGCCTTTGTTCTTGGGTCTGCAGGGATCCCCAGGTTGTAGTGGCTTTAGGTAGAAGTAAGAACTTGCTTCTGCTTAGCTGTTCACAAATAAGGAAGCAATGAAGTTTAGCAAGCACTGATTTCAGTTAATTAATAGCATGGTATGAACTTTGTGACATCTCCTTAAGTGAATTGGAGTGACATTAGACAGTCCTTGTTTTGCAGACATTGTTTTCCAACTTTGTAACCTTATAACCAAAGGAGAAGGTTAATTATGAAAAAACATTTCAGTATGGTTGTCTAAAGGGATTATGTGAAGTTGTGAATAGGGCATGACATACTTCAGTTAATTTTGTTTCTCCTGTGATAATTGCAACCATATCCATTTTTAATTGCCAGTTTTGTCAATGAATACTCGACAGTTTTCTCCATAGCAGTATTTGTTCATTGAACCAAATGAATACAGCTTCTGAATTTCTCCAGTGGGAAGATCTGCATAGTCCCATGGTGTTTCTCTGGTTTGTGTACTAGACATCAAACATGGAATTTTTCGGTAAATGAAATGTAAACTTAGATAAAGTTGGATTTTGTAGTCTTCCAAAACTGCTGTTTATTTGAGCTGACTGCCAAGAAAGGGATGCTTGAAAGCCAATACCTTGGAGCCTGGCTCCAAGAGACTACAAGCCTGGCTGTAGAGACTTTGGGACTGATGGTTACTTTTGGGATGCCATAATTTACAAAAAGAATCGAGTGAATAGTAAGCAGAAGGAAGTTAAGTGGTCCTAAACAAAAGGGTAGAAGTCTGATGCAAAAGCTGCACAGACACATGAGAGCTCGTTTGATACGTGACTTAAACTTGAGTAACTTCATCTTGTAAGGTAGGTAAATTTGGCTGTGACACAGGCTTCATATTAGAGGCTGTGTTTCTAAAACCAAATGTATATGTTTTCATACAGCTACAAGATCCAACTACTTTGGAGTTGCTTGGCAGAATTGTTTGCCATCTGCATGAATTTGTTTTTTGTCTTTTGTTTTGTAGATTGAGATAAAAATGAAGAAGCCAGAGGCTGTAAGATGGGAGAAGCTGGAGGGCCAGGGGGATTCTCCTAAGTTAAAACAATTTACACCAGGTTTGTTCTCTGAAGTATTAAGTATTAAATGGTTTGTTTGTATTGAGTGAGTTACAGTTATTAATAATAGTCTTGCATTAAATATTGTTTATAAAATCACAGCTTCATATTTGCAATGAAAAGCCTAATAGTCTTGTTTTCACTGCCAAGAATTGACAGAAAGTCTGCAAACCATTTATGAAACATAGGTGTTAAATTTAGTCATAAATTCTGTTAATCTGCTGAATTGTTAGGGGTATATGCTTGTCATTAATTCTGCTTATCTGTTTGGGTCCCTGTTTTGCAGTTCTGTATGTTGTTATGTGCATGTGTTGTGGTTTAGGAATGGTACCACTCAATTCAGTGCCCTCCTGGGACTCTCCCAAAGGACACTGTCATGGTCTTCACTCTCCTTTCCCCTCCCCATTCTCACTGCAGTGGGATGGAGTTGAGAATTGGAGGCACAATAGGTGAAGGGTTGAGATAGAAACAGTTTACTGGAAACAGCAATGAGATTGGAAAACAAACAGTAACAGCAACAACATTAATAACAAAAGGCTACAAAAGAGAGAGTGATTTACATGGAAAATGCTGCAGTGGACCCCTGGTGACAATGAACATGAACTGATGATGAAGGGCTTCCCCCTCCCAAGACCTTTTTCTTGACTGGAAGCCCTGCCCTTCTAGGATGCCAGAGCCCCTTACTCCTGCCCCAGCAATGATCTGCCCTGGTGTAGAGTATTGTCCTGGAGATACTCAGGGTCCACCCCTCACCACCACTGCAAAACATTAACTCTGTCCTGGCCAGACCCAGGGCAGCAGTTATGTTGTGTGACCTGTTGCTTAAACAATTAAGCATGGTTTCTTAAAGTATTGCATTTCTCTTGGAAACTAGTACTTTGAAGTTTTTCAATACAGATAAACATTGTCTTTGACAGAATTTGGATTTCCTGATTTATCAATTTCAGATTTTTTTTTTAAATTTAGCTCAACTTTTCCTATGGCTCTAGGCTGCTGATTTGGTTTTTTTTTTGTCAGCCAATATCTCTTGCCTCATTTTGATTTTAATCATCTGTGTTGCTGTTGGCCAGCTTTTTTGTGTGTGTGTGTTGGATAACAAAATTATGTAACTCTGTTTACCTAAAAATAAACTCCTACATTTCTTAGTTTCCTTTATTTTTGTTACTGCAATGCTTGTATCAGTTCAGAGGAATCCATTTGCATTTCCATATCCCTTTATCATCTCTGATTGATCAGGTACATGTGTCTGTGTTCTCTGCTGCTCTCAAAGTCCTGAGAAAATGCTTAGTTAACTAACCCTTCTGTTTTCAGATACCCAGCACTTATACCCATCCTCCTCTCACTATACAAGGAACTGGGACAAACTGGTAGTTGAAATCAAAGAAGAGGAGAAAAATGAGAAGTTAGAAGGAGATGCTGCTTTAAATAAACTCTTCCAGCAGATCTATTCAGATGGTACAGATGAAGTAAAACGTGCCATGAACAAATCGTTCGTAAGTCTTCGTTCTTTTCTCTGAAAAAGTGTGTTGACTTCTGCACACTGACATGATCTACTAAACTTTGCATATCTTGGCAAAAGCTTCTCTTAGCAAAATTTTGGGCCTATAAATGAATAAATTTTGGCCATGGTTCTGTTGGAGATACTGGTACAGCTACACTCACTGAAAGCTACGGGGCTGTACACTAATGAATGTGTCCAAGGTTGTGCTTTGTCACTGGTCTCTTCATTTCAATCACTGTTATCAAAGGAAGTAGAGGTTTGGCTCATGCAGAGCTTGAAGACTTGCCAGGAGGTGAAAGGATCAAATTCCTCTTGATTGCTTGTATCTAGTTTAGTTTGTAGTCATCGCAGGCAAGGACGTGACTGACCCTTTAAAAGCTTCTTGTTAATGAAGCAGCATCTGACTGTGTCCAGTGGTGATAAAAGTACTGTTGGGCTGGAGACTATGGAATGATGGCTCTGTCAAATTCTATTTTATAGTTACACAATTTCTGAGTAATCCCTACTCTTTGAAGTTTGCTGTAAGAAATGTGGCTTTTATATTACTAGAATTCTCATCAAACTAAACAAGCTCTCTCTCATATTGCAGATGGAGTCTGGTGGCACAGTTCTGAGCACCAACTGGTCTGATGTTGGGAAAAGGAAGGTAGAAGTAAATCCTCCTGATGACGTGGAATGGAAAAAATTCTAATCCTGTTTCTGATCTTTACCATCTATGTGTTGCCATAGTCATGTACTGACCACTATGTATGGACATAGCGTTCTTGGATTCAAAGCACTGAATGTTCCCTTGAAAACAAGAATTGTCTTTACATTTTGCGTGCTTTAGAAATTCCTTCATCTGCAGATGTTAAAGATATACGCAAGAATGGAACCCTATTTTTATCATCTCTGTCTTAATTTCTGGGAATTGAGTCCATCAGTCCAAATTTTCTACCACCTTTATCAGCTCTGCTCTTTGGGATAGGGTGATCTCTAATGGCTGGTCAGGATTTTTGCCTTACACCTGGTATTTCTGTTCAATAACTTATTAGATCTTGGCAATTTTGGGTAAAAACACTTTTCGCAACAGTGTTAAAATTGTTTGCTCCTTAACTCTGCTAAATAAAACTGTAAATACAACTTTTTCTATAAGGAAGCTGCTTTATTTCATTTTTAGTATTGTTTTTGATAGGGGGATCACTTAAAGCATATAGGTAAGGATAAGGTAAGGATGTGAATGTGCTGCTTCAGAAGAAAAGCTGGCACATAGAGGAGCAAAATGTGCATTCAGTGAAGAGGATCAGATTACTACTCTTGATGCAGACACTCCACTTTGGAGTCCTTCCACCTGTGTGATAAGTTGAACTGTAGTCACATGTGATGGAAGATAGAAAATTTGTTGTGACTGGAAACTTGTACAGAAAAGTAGATCCTGTGTCTACCTTCTGCATTCAAAATAAATTTGCCTGGAATCAAAGCCAGCAAGCTTTAAGTTACATAGTTTCTGAATACTAGAAACTGTTCAAAGAAGAACTTGTATGTCCTTAATTGTTTCCATCCACACAGCTTTATTGTCATGATCAAATTGTAAATAGCAATAGAGAAAAAGAATTGAGAATCTATGTACTGTCTGTGCTTGTGCTTCCTCGATACACGTGTGCAGGGACCTAGAGATGATCAAAAGCCATCTGGATATGCTCCTGGGCACCTGGCTTGAGGTGCCCCTTCTTGAGCACAGGGGTTGGACAAGAGCACTTCCAGGGGTGCCTTCCAGCCCCAGCCTCTCTGTGATTCTGTGAGGGAGAGGAACTCAGTTGTGCTAAACGTGCCTTGTCCGTGTGCCACTGTCTTGGGAATTCAGAGATTGCCAAATGTTCTGTGGTCATAGAAACACCACGAATTGCAAATATTGACACCACCATGAAAGCCACTTCATTCCTTGCTAACCATTGGATGCTGTTTTAAGTTTGCTCCTCTTCCTTGCTTTCCTAATTATGTGGGCTTTTTCCAATCGTTTGTAATTCTGCCTGTTGTCTCTGTATTGGACGTGTTATTTTCCTACAGTGTCAATTGGATGAGCTTGGTAAAATAGAGAGGCTGTTAGAACAGGTGTTTTTAATAGGATGAGTGAAGTCTGCAGCTGTTAGGTATTAAATGATGATTGAAAATTAAAGAGGAGGAAGGAAGGATATATTCTGTTCCTCCTGAGGAATAAGAATCTCGATTTTGCAGTGATCCTGGGAAAGTGCAGTGGCTTTTTCTCCCGCTATTGTTATTATGCCTCTGCAGTAGAGAGATACCAAGACTTTAAAATCTCACAAAGAGATAAAGACAAAAAGAGAGGGCTTTTTTGGATGTAGGCTATGACTACAGTCTTGACATAATTGCAGGTTTTGGTGCACTGAGATCATGATTATCCTGTAGTGCAGGCTGGGCAGTGCTTTCTTTTGCATCACTTCTGGCTTCAGGATTGATACGTGTTTTCCACAGCTCAAATTTGCTAACCCTCAGAACTGAATGTTACCCTGCTCTCTGAATGCAATGAACCGAGGTGGATTGGATTTAGGAAGGGTTTTGTGTGCCTTACTTCTTGACCTTTACTGAGCAGTGTCTGCTTCTTGGAAGAGTTTCTCAAAGCATATACTTGGGACATGTTTCAGAGAAGATCTTTTAGCTTTGGTGTGAGGCTTTTCTTGACCTTCAGAGAATTCTGAGTAGCTGGTAGCTCGATAAGTAGAGCATTTGCCCATCCGTACGGGATGCTAACAGTGGAGTTGATTTGATTTGCAATAGGTACTTGAACTCCATTCTCCTAGATAAGTGCTTTGCTGCTTTTTATTTATGCGCAAAAGCATTTTTTCCTTTTTTATGTAGAAGGAAGACAAATGTCTGAGTGCTTCACTTTGTCACAAAATTGGGTTCTTGTCTCTTGGCCAGCCTTGCTTTATAAATGTCATTCAGAATACTTAACAGAGCTTAGCAAAGGCTTGCTGTGGGGAAAAGCCTAGGTAAAAATCTCTTAAATAGAAATTAAAAAGTAATTTGAAGATGTTTTCTGCCAATCAAGTTGCTCTTACTTACTGAAGAGAACATAGCAGAGTTTCCTCTGTCTTTCACTTACTGAAAGACCATGGGAGTATTATGTCAGATAAACACAATATATTCTTGTATTAAGTGGGTACTGTTTCACTGCTTTGAGATTCAATTCACTTAGCTTAAGGCAAAAAGTAAAATAAAATGCATTGCTACTTACGTACTCTTGAGGCATACGTAATGCAAATATAATGCTTTAGCTTCAGGCTAAAACTTGTAGCAATCAAGTGGTAGAGCTCCCTGTCCATCTCAATCCTGTAAGCCAAGTTTGCAGGTCTAGATGTAATTCCAGCATGTTTCTGAGCACAGGCAGATAGTCTTTGTGTGTTCCTCCTTCAAGTTTAGGTTAATCAATAATGGCAGCTCTTGTTGCCTTATAGGGGGAGGGGCATGTGGGGGAGGGGGACAGGTGCTCAGTTTTTTGTTTGGAGGGCATGGGATTAAAGCAGTAGGCAAAATTTCCTTAGAAAGCTGGGGGGAAGGTGCTTTATGAACTTTGTGAGCAGTGTATTTCGTTCTTGACAAAACACAGGCTCAAAATGGTACCAGAAGCTGTAGATCAAGAGAAAGCTAGTGGTAGCTTGGGCATTCAATAGAGGCTCTGAAAAAAAACTAGTGACAAAGGGAATTTCCTTTGGGACTGGAGAGGGTGAGTGGAACTGAGTAGCAGCACTGATAATGAGTTGTCTGAAGGAAGAGAACTGCCTGTAAGGACAGAGTGGATGATGTTTTAATTGTGTTCAAACTGCTTAAGGGTTTTTTGCCCAAGCCTTTTGGCCATCTGTAGATAGTACTGTCTGGAAGACCAAGGCAGTTTCACCATCAGTGCTCTGATCTGTACTGAAGGAAATACTGGAATGGGACAGCAAGATGTAACAGTAGCTTTCCCATTTAATACCACAGATGGAATTGCTCTCTGCTCCTGCTCTCAGGGCAGGGTTAAGGCTGCCTCTCTCATCTTTGCTTGTGAAAGATCAGTTTGTAGACGTGCTTGCAAAAGGCCAGCTGAGCCTCTCAGAAGCAGAAGATGGTGCTCCTGGTTCAGTCTCTCTTTTGCCCTTTCTGAGGGGAGATTCTGTCCACCCAGACATGTCAATCAGCAATCAATTCATTGCCAGCTGTAGTTTTATGCTTCACTATTTTTTTTTTTCCCTGTACTGCATGGAACAAGTCTGTTCTTCACTGAAACTTTCTGGAATTTTTTTGTGCTGTAGTAGGGGTGAAGTGTTACAGGGGAGGTAGAATCCAGATTGTCCCCCTTCCATGCCTCCCAGCTTCTTTTTGCTTTCTCAGTGTAGATAAAAGTGGAGGGTGATGAAAAAGGACAAAGGGTTCATTTGTTTTAAGTGGGGAGAAAGGGAACTGTAGATTCTGAAAAAAGACTCCTCCTGCCTTCCCATCACTGGCTTTCCATCTTTTTAACCATATGGGATTGCTCCCTGTTTTCCATGTCTTTTTCACCAGCCTGAATTTATCCCCTTTTTCTGCTCCAATCTGCTCTGCCATTCTAATCCTCCTAGTAAAATCATATGGGTAATTAAGTTTCAAGGATAGTGGAACTGCAGTGCTGTGACAAACATCCACCTACCTGTGGTGGGAAACACTGTTGATAACAAGCTCATTCCTCTTTCTCTCCTCCTTCCCTACACTTTGGCCAAAGGAAGGCTTTCAGCTGGTTTCTGCTAGCACAAGGTCAGATTTAAGGAATGTCCCTCTCCATAATTCTCCAAATGCTGACATCTCTTTAGTGTGCCAAGGTATTGCATTTGTGGTGCAATGAGAAGCTTCAACACTGGTAGTAAATGCTGTGCAGAAGCGAAAAGATCACTGTGGATGGTTAGAGCGGGAGTCTGAGCCACAACTGCAGGGAATATCACAACATCTTTTCACATTGTTGGCTTTTTGGTTTTATTGTCATTCCTGTGTTGCCTTGGAACTTTTCCTTCAAAATCAGATGTTATGCTAAAGTAAGATTTTTTTTTTTCCCCCAATCTTGCTGCAGCACAAGATCTTTTACTTTTCTCTACTGGAATTTGATATGTAGGTAAATAGGAATTTGCTTGCTTGAAGCTTGAGTGGGAGAAGGCATTTTGTTGCCTATCTTTTGGAAACAGATAAATGTTACAGTCACGGGGGCTTTCGTGGCGTGGTGTGTACAGAGGTGTTCTCGAGACGAACGTGCCATGTGTGACAGCTCTATATACATGAGCAGGATTTTTTTTACTTCTTACATGCTTTGTGCCTGCCTATAGAAAGCAAATGATTAGAAGCTTTTGTTAAGGAGGAAATAATTTTGTTAAGTGTGTGTAGACATAGAAATCACCTACGAGAAAGTTGTTTATGTCTTCAGAAGGAGGCTGGCTGTTTGTTTGTTTTATTGAGGGACACAGAGAGGAGCAGATGACAGGTTGCCTCAAGATGCAAAAGAGAGCAACACTCTAGTTCAGACATACACAGAGTCACATTTGTCTCTCTTTGCCTCTAGTGTTTCACTTGCTGATGCCCTTTTCTTCTTCAGACAGTTCTTGAACGAATATGTAAAAGAATTGTTACACCTTCAACATTGAAAAAAGCACAGAAAGCAACTGGGTTTTTTTAATGTGTTTGTTTAATCTGCAGTAAAAAAAAAGGAAAACTGACTTTTCTAAGCATATGATAGACGTACTTCTAAAACAACATAATGATCAAGGTCATTTTCAGTTTAAAAAGCAGAAACTCAAATTTAACAGGCCTTGAAATCCCACTTTAAGAAGTTTATAATTTAAATATTTCAAAGCAAGTATGTCCTTCAGATTAAGGGAAGGTGAAGTTTATACTAAAAAGCTACAATAGAACGCCTTACTGAATGCTATTCTCATCTTATTCTCATTTAACACTTTGCTGTTTAGATATGCAGTTTAGCATTCCACATGAGGTTGTCTTTATTTTCTTTAAGCCACGATTATGTCAAATTAATTCCTCTTTTCTATGTGTCACGCAGTCTTAATAACATTACTGGGCTTGCAGCATCTCAAGAGCTGTTTAGTCACAAAAATGACTGCTCCAGAAAGCAAACTTGAAGAAAAATTGAACCATTTTGTTAATGAAGGTGATGTAGATGGCTCCATAAACTCAGTGCTAGGGTTCAAGATGCACAGTATGGATAAAGGCAGTATAGTACCTCTGTTTTTGAAGGCTAGAAATACTAAATCATTCCACTTTTGAGTGTTTCAGCTTAGTACCTTCCTTAAAGATTTAATGTGTAATGGGATCAATCCCAATAATTGCAGAGTTTGCCTAAGCAAAAAGGGTGAGGTGAGAAAGGAGAGGGAAAAAAAAAAGGCTTTTTTTTTCCTGTCCGTTCTGGTAAGCAATTTCTCTTGTGGAGAAGGGATGTGTGAGCTTCAGCAGAGCTAAAGGGACTGGTGTGAATGGCTGCTATCCATGTGAAATAAAGAGGGGTTGTAATCGTGTGTCAAAAGTGTCTAGTTCAAGGATTTATAAATAACAGTGGCTGTTGTAGATTCTGAAGGGTCTTGAGACTCCTTGGTCTGCAACTGCATGTAAATACTTCTGCTGTAGTAGCTGGATAGCAGATACTTGTTAGACACTACAGTGGTATCATGGATACAGGATTCTTGATGCTGGGGCTTCTTTGATGTTGGGATGTGCAAAGGATTTGGATTCTGTAGCCACGCACATTCCCTTCCACAGCCCCTTTTTTCCTGCTGTTTGTTTCCGATTTAGCACAATGTGCGCTTTGCCGTGTCCCCTGGAGCAGCTTTGTGGGAAAGGTATGCTGTAATTGGTTTATAACCATTCATAATGACCTGGCAACTCTGAGTAGCAACGGGGAGCAACTTAACTTGTGATTTATTTAAGTAAGCTACATGGATTAAAGGCACTCCCAAGTGCACAAGTTGAGCTGGTTGCTTAATTGGACGTAAATTTTCACATAGAGCTTGGAAAGAGGGGCGTTTGTTTTGAAAGGCTGAATTTGGATGTACGGGCAAACTTCGGAACTGCTAAACCCTTTGTGAGCAAAGTTTAATATTGTCTTTTTTGGGATGTCTCAGTTTTTTAATTCAGCAAGTTCTACCTTTGCCTCTTGTAAAGCTAATGGAATATTACCTTGAGACTTTAATTTGCAGTTGGAATATCTGACCTCGCTTTTGGTGCGGTAAAACACGCTCTGATTTTGTAAGGCAGGATCGGTACCGCTGCTTTGGTTTTAGTCTTTTACCAGTTCATTGTCATTGCGTTTCTGCTTATTTTGCCAAGGCTCCAGTTGCTTTTGCCAAGGGGTTTTCTCACACAACGCCCATGATACGAGCAACCCACCAGCTGCAGGGCATGATGATGCGGCAGGCGGTGCGGCAGCCCTGGTAGTTGTAGGGCCACGGGTGGTAGCCCATGAGGGGCTCACAGATCCGCTGGCACTGGGTGTAACTTCGCCGGCACTCGATGCAGCACACGCCCAGGTGGTCCAGCATGGGGTCGAAAGCCATCCCTTCACCTTCCAGCTGCTGCAATGTAAAATACTGAATGTCATCCCAGTGCTGTCATTCTCATGGAATAACAGAACACATCCGTGCTCCTGTTAACCCCAACTCCCACTAAGTGACGCGCGCATCTTGCTTTATTACTATTTTTTCTTTTGTCTTGCTCTCTTTGGCAGGAGTGTAGATTGGTGCAATCACCCTTATAAAATGGAAAGAACAACAGGCAGCTCTAACTTCATTATTTTTATTCTACAGTCCTTGCAAAAGCTCCAGCAACAATAAGCTCCTCCCCAACTTTAAATACTAGTGATGGAAAAGATTTCAAGATAGTTTTCTGAATCCTTCATTTAGGTGACAATGCCTAAAATATATGACGTGGTTTTTTATGATTAGTTTTAGTTTCTGTATTTTAATGCTTTTTACAGCATTTTTAGGAAACTATTCCCCTGGTCCCCTGCAGTTTTTCTGAGGATTTTGCTTTTGTCTCAGTCTGGTTCCTTCTCTCCCACCCTGCCACATTTAGGTGTGTTATGGACAGTGAGAATTCTGCCTGTTCTGTAGCTGACAGTAAGGAGTTAAATGGAGCAAAGTATGCACAAAATACCATTCAAAATTCCTTTCCTCATTTTTTGGGGAAAAAAAGGTAACCATATATTCTGCTTTTGGAAACTTGGGTTGTTCTTAGCCCATTGGTGTTATTTCAAGAAAAGCAGCAGTAATGCAGAAATGCTGAAGTACCAGTCAGCTTCTTACCTGAGCATTTTCATTCATTTTTGAAAAGTAGCAGCACAACAAAAAAAGTGACACAGAAAGGTGCCATCCCTTGTCTGGGCTTGTACAGGACACTTGTGACAGCTGGGTCTTTTTAAGGACCCCAGCAACTCCTTCCCAGTCCTGAGAGTAGGGAAGAAGTTTTTTTGATCAGGATTCATCATCCTAGAATTCTGATACCTGCACCATGAATGTCACTTGAGCTCATCATCCAGGCTCCACTTAGAGTGAGTAAAGAGAAATAGCTCCAGGGAGGCTTCCCTTCATCCTTCAGGAAGGACCTGCAGCCTAACTAATGGTCCTTAGTCCCGTGGCTCGGTCTCTGAGAAAGCCTGGCCCTGGGTGTCGGTGCAGTAGCTGTTGGTGAAGGTGAACCCCGCCCTGCGGGCTGAGGGAGGTCTGAGCGCTGCGTCTGTCTGGCCGCTGGCTGGGAGAGCAGAGCTGTGGCAGTTCTGCCTGCAGAGGCAGGGCAGCCCAGACGGGTGAGGTGTGGTCACGTTAGTGGTCACGTTAGTAGCTGTGAGGAGAAGCTACATTCCAGTGCCACCGCTGTTTTACTGACCTCGTGAGAGAGTCGATTTAGATCCACTTTATTTGGAGTGATTAATTTAAGTTTAATTAAGGGATGTCAACTCGGCAGAATGCTGTCACACTATAATGATCTCCTGCTGTTGCATAAATGTCAAGTCAAAGCTGGGACTTACTTCCAAAGCAGGAGGCATTTATCTTGTGACAGTGTTGTATTAAAATGACTTACTCCTGCTGCACCAAATGGTGGGTGTAAATTGTCTGGCGCTGGTGCAGCAGACTGGAAGGTGCCTCCTGCACAGCCAGCGCTCCTGCAGCGCAGCAGAGGTGTTGGGACACAGCGGGGTGGCTCCTCTGCTCTTTCTGAGGGCTGCTGCTTCTTGAAGGGTGAGAACAACTTCTACGACAGTCATCCTCCACCCTGTCTCAAACTGCTGCTGTCTGTCTCAAAACAGATTCTTCTGCTGCTGTCTCAAAACAGATTCTTCTGTCAGGTTCTTGCTAGTCTAGGGTTGCTTACCCTCACAGAGAAGAGGCTGAGAAAGAAATTTAGTTGGCGGGACCTTTATCTCTTTGCACCCAGGCACTTCAGCTGTGTTCCCCTGTAGCAGTCATGTCTGGTACTAATTTGAGAACAAAGCATGTTTCTAGCTACTGGACTGTCTTCACATAGTAAATGATGGGGCTCAGCTATCTGATCAAGACCAGCTTTGGTTTGTTTTTAGAAGGTGCTACCCTTGTCAGATCTCTAGTGCTGTTTGCATATGGACCTGGAAACCTCAAAAAGCAACTTGGCATCAACTTGGCTTAACCTTCTGACCTCAAGCACTTGTGCTTATTTCAGACTGAAATCTAATGAAAACTGGGAGAAGAGGTGTTTTTTGAGCTTTTTAGATGTTTTACTAGTCTGTTATTTCCTAGAAAAGCTGAGCAAGCAAAGATTGTACAAATTTAAAAAAAGACAAACCCCACCTTACCGCTGTTACCTGTCCAGCACAGTCCCAGGCTCTGAAAGAAGATTACAGTGCAAACACTTACATTGTATGGGTTGTCTGGATTAAATGTTTGGTCAGTTTCTTGTCCCATTGGCCTGGTTTCATTAGACTGGTGACCAAGCTCTTGAGTCAGCTGCACAGTGCGTGACCTGAAGTTTACTTCTTCAGAAGCAGCTTCCAAGTCTTCCTCATCAAAGTTTGATTCTGACTGGCGCTTGTTTCTCTTCATTTCTCTCCTTTGGTTATCTGAAGAAATAATCACCAGAAGACAGTCTTACCTTGAGTGTGTCCTTATAGTTACCTAATATTTCAGTGATTTCTTTAAATATTAAAAAAGGAGAGGGTGGAGGGCAGAGAGAAAGCCAAAACTGTGCCTTGGCAAACTTGATGAGCATCTCTGTGGGAGCTGCTTGCTTTCCAAATTGTGTCTGCAGCCAGTGCCAGTCCAAAGCAGTGTCATTGCCTTCCCCCACCCCCTTCCTCTCCTTGAGGCAAAATGTGAGGAGATTTGTTGGGAGTTTTATGACCCAGCATGTAGTCACTGATACTAACCCAGGGGCAGTTTCCAGCACTAGCAAGGCCAGCTGTACACTTTTAAAAAATGCTTCTATGGTGGGATGGTGCCCTGCTCTCAATGATACCTGGTTCTGGACAGCTTTGATACTGCTCTTTTGTTGGCTAGTGGGATATGCAAGGTCATGAGGAAAGTGGAAAATACTGGTAGCTTGGATCCACAGGTGCTCTAAAATGTGGTATTTTACATTTTTTTTTTCACATATGTTGTCCCCCCCAAGTGTTCTGATATTAACTGGACCAAGGAGGAATAAATATTTTCGAGACTTCTCTCCTCGAGGACCTGGAAGTTACCTGGAGGAGTTGCCATCTCCCTGGTGACTCCTGAACACCTTTGCCAAGGTTTCCTATGGGCCCCAACTTCAGTGCTGCAACTACCCCAGGATCTCATAAACCATCCACCCACCAGCTGGCTGCCTTAAAGCATCTCCCTTCACTCCACTGAATTCCTCTGGGAAAGCAGGGTAAAAAACAGGACAGGCTATGGTCCCCAATTCCTGCTACCTGATGTCAGCTGCCTACACATTTGGGGGCTGGTTTAAGCTGTTGCCTTGTCCTTCTCTAGAAGGAGACTCTCTGGAAATGTTTCATCTCCTAGCAAGTCGCCCACTTGGCTACACAAATTGTCTGAGTAAATACAAGTATGGAAAATATCCAGGGGATAAACTCTGAACCCACAATCTTGGCACACAGCCAGGAAGGTGTGGGCAAGGGAGGAAAGGAGTCTGGTTTCCCAGATGTGCTACTTTCAGTAGCAAACCTGATGTAGCAGGGAAGGCATTTAGATGAAGGGAGGGATAACATACTTTTCAAATAAAAGAAATGTTACCTTTGGGATATGTTGGTCGCAGCCAGAAAATTGGAAGATCCCTGCAAAGCTCTAAAATTTTGGGGCTTAGGAAGCTGTTATGCTTGATAGGCTCATCTGCAGCCACCCAGATAAGGGAGTTTTTGTCAAATCTCACAGGCATGATTTCATCTTCCTGCAAAGAGAAGAGCATAAATCCTTTGCTGCTCAGTGAGCAGTCATGTGCCTGCTCGCTGTTAATTCTTGAGCACCAAACTGTATAATTATCTGCTGCAACTAACACTGAGCATCCTTCTGTGTCAGGAATGTGAACGGATCGTGCTGAGCCCAAGCCTGGGGAAGGGCTGCCACCACTGCAATGAAGGGCAAAGCCACTGTCAGCTTTGCTGGGGCTCTGATTTCACCCATGTCACTCCTCAAAGGCTTCTGCCCCAGGAGTGAGGGCTGAGTTCAGAGATCTTTCAGCCCAAAGCACCAGAATTTCAGGTGGTAGAAACCAAAGATCTCCACCTCCAGCAAAGCAGCAATGAAATATCAGCAAAACCCAAGCCCCTCATCATTTCTTATGCCCCGTTCTCATTTTACCCCAATATAGAACTATATTTAGAATGTGTGTAGGGGGGGTGAGGGGTGGAATCTTGTTCAAAAGTTTTAGAGAGGATTATAGCTTGAGAGCTGCTCCAGCTCCCAGTTTTAAGTCAATGTGATCGCTCTGATTAAAGGTCTTGTTTGGTAAAAGCAATTCAATTGACCAAAAGCTTGAAGTGCAAGTTAAAGGAGCCTGCCTTTTTGAAGTGTACCCTGCAGGTTTTTGGTTCATATCTTCAAAGTAATGTAGGAAAATGCCAGTGATTGATTCTTTAAAGTTGTTAGTTCAAAGTATTATTTTACATAAAATGTGTAAGTATTTTATAGCAACGGTGAAATATTAAAAGAAAACTAACTTTTGAATCATGAAAACCAGCATGATTTCAAAGTTAAAATTCTAAATTGCTTTCATAAAAGTCATCAGAACTTGTTATATAACTGACTAGATCAATTTATTCCCTTGAGTTGTTTCTTTAGTGTTTATTGATTTCTTTTGTAGATCTCAAGTCATTTAAGTTTGCTATCCAATCTGTCTACTGCTCTTTATTTATATTCTCCCACTTAAGCTTTTATCAACATCAGAAATATATTAATCTAATTTTCAGAAATAAAAATATCCTTTGTTTCTGTTTGAAATGATCCTGACTTGGGAACAGCCAGAACTTGGGTGTCTATAAAACTCATTTTACTCAACAATTTTTGTAAGGTAGTGTTGTTATGATGTCCATTGTAGGAAAACAGCATATGCATACTTTCTCCTAAATACTTCCATATCAGAGAGAGGACTTGGCCTAGAAAAATAAATACTACTTTGCCATTCCTTTTGTACATCTGGCCTGGAAAGTTGAGTGACAGGGAAAAGTTACTGTCTTAGTGATAGCACTGAGTTGGCTGCTTGGTGCATGCAATTCACTGCAGCAGTCACATAGGTGATGCATCTTTGGAGAAGATGCACAAAAAACAGCACAATGAAATAGTTTTGCTATCACCAGGCAGAAGATTAGAAATAACTTTTTGATTATTTAGGATAATGTCTGCAGGTCTGTGACTTTGTTTTTGCAAAAAGATGAAAAATTTAAACTTTGAGCAATAGCACTAATTAAGTCAATGCCAGCTGCCTTTAAAATAAGGCAAGGCAGGAAAGATGGAGTTCTCTCTCTGGAATTTTGCAAGTTCTCTTTCCTATCATGGGGAAAATCCTGCCAGCTTCAGGAGGTTTTGTAATATTTGTCAGCCTTTCTGACTCCTTTAGGAGGGACCTTTTCCCCCTTCATTTTAAAGCAGATGTTCAGCAGTCACAGCACCACTGCAGGAGGTACACCCTTAACAGCACCTCTTTCCCAGTTAATTGTACCTGCTTTTATTCTCCCAGGAGTGGAGCAAACCCAGGCAAAGGGGCTTTGGATCTCCTGTGCTCTCCTGCTGAGCCCCCAGCAATGTCCAGGCTCAGGTGGACTCCAGTCACTGGAGCCACTCCTGTGTGAGCAATGAGTTTGGGGGTCTGAGCTCTGGGAAACTTGGGCTTTGAGCACATAAAGCAATTGGCTTTTTGTGCAAATGTGAGAAGGTTTGGTGGTATCTGGGTGAGAACTGCAGCTTCTGTGCTGGTTGTGGTGCAAATTCTATGAAATTTAGTTAATGTTGTAAAATTAAGTTTTATGCTAAGAAGGCAAAGTCATATTATTAAAATAAATTATTATTATTATT
>VZRX01005360.1:0-25335 GCA_013398075.1 Notiomystis cincta | reverse complement strand
TTTTTTCTTTTTTTTTTTTTCTTTTTTCCTTTTTTTTTAAATTTCTTACTATATTCCAGCGGCACCCTCAAGGTACTTGGTGGTATCCCACTGAAAACTCACACTAGACCTGCTGAAAGACTTACGTACCTGAAACAGACTTCAGGTGAAAGTGAGTCAGTTAAGTTCCAGTTTCATATGATAGCTTAGTGGCTCTCCAACTCTAGAAACAGTAGAAGTCCCAGTGCCTTACTTTTTCACTGTGATGTTCTCAGGTGCCAGGGGTCATGTTTCTGCTTGAAGCCACAGTTGCCCTTTTCTGATCAACTCCGGGTACTCTTTCTGTCCACAGTATAAAAAATAATGCCTTTCTTCTCCTAATTTCTGTAGGCTATTTTCAGGCTATCAGTAGCTGTTGTGAACAGTATAAAATTTTTTTAAGAAATGCGTTTATAACTGATATAAAAAGCAAGATTTTGGTCATTTTGTAGAACTGAGAATGTGCCTTCACCCCACTTCAAGGCAAGCATTGGAACCATGAAGTTAGAGTCTTCTTTTGTTTGCATTCCCCATGGTCTAGGGAATCTTGAGTGATGTTTGACACAAAGACACTGCTGAGAACCTGGAAGATAAGACAGTGCTTCCTTGCCCAGCATATAATGTGGCTGTTGAGAAATATGCAAATCAGAATAGCCTCGAGGTGTGAGGAGAACCCAGGTCATCTAGTTGGGTGAGAACCCAGGCTGTCGAGTAAGGGAGTTGTCTTAGGCTGTCCTCTTCCTACTTCTTTCCCCAAGCACCTTTAAAATGGTGGAGGACTCTTTTCTGCTTGCATCTGTGTACACCTCACTTGCTCCTTTGAAAGGGTGATGGGAAGTACCTATCATTAGAGCTCGTAGGATTTAGATTAGAAGACAGCAGGTGACTTCCTACATTGTGTATCCAAACTCTAGAAGAGAAAAGAATTTCAGACACAACATTACTCAATGTTTTCCTGTTGGCTCTCTTTGTTAGCTCTCTTTTTAGTATTTTTGTGATTCCATGTACTGTGTAAGGACTGGGAGTTTAACAGGTTCTAGATTTCACCCTGAATCTATAACCTACATTTACTACTTGATTGCATCCACCGCCCACCTCACTTGCTAAGCCTCTGCTTGCCATGGATAAGACTCTACTTACCATGATTATTTGTGTGATAAAGAAGTGCAAAGAAGTGATTTTTTTTTTTGTGGGAAGGGTAGACAAGCAAGTGTTAGTGTTGGAGGAGTACAATAGCCTGTGATGATAATCACTGTATCAGTACTTAAGTTGTGAGGGGGTGGCCTTTAAAAGTGAAGGCCTGATGCGGTGGAAATGTTGGGGCTATTAAATGGGTAACTATTTTATGCCACCTTGTTAGGATGCAGATTTTGTGCTTCATGTGTGTGTGTTACTGTTACTTGATTAAACTATGCAATAAGGATTGAAGAGGACAGCGCTGATTTTTTTAAGCTGTGAGAACTGCACAGCAGTAACTTCTCAGGCTTTTTCCATACCACACCCAGTATCAAATCTTGAGGAGAGCAAACACTTTTCATAGCATTGTGCAGGCTGCTTACCTGTCTTTTCAATCTTTCTCAGTTTTACTGGCTAACGAGAAGCTCTCTGTTCCCATCACATGCAAAATCCGCGTTTTCCCAGACATTGACAAGACAGTGAAGTATGCACAGATGCTGGAGAAAGCTGGCTGCCAGGTAAGAAGGCAGCTGCTCCCTCTGCTCTTGCACTGGACACATATCTTTGTGTAAAGTATCTGATGACCAGTTCTTGGTGTACTGTGGAGATGAATAGGCTGCATTATTTTGCAGACAGAGCAAACAGGATGCAGACACATTGTGCATGTTTGCAGTCCCAGGCTGCAGGTCAGTAGTGTGGTACAGAAGACACAATGATTTCAGTCTCTTGTAATCACTGCACTGTGCAGCATCCTTCACTGTGGTTAAGCATCTCAACCTTCACACAGTGCTGCAGGAGGCAGTGTGAATGCATGAAATCCACAGTACTGTAGAAGAAAAAGGTTATCAAAAGGTATCACTAGAAGAAATAGGCAGCCTTCTAGGATTTAACTCCAATTACATTGGAAGACAATGGTCTGTCTTGTACTGACAGTATTTGGACCTTCTCCTGAGGAGAAAGCTATATCCATATATCACAAATTCCAAAGTGAAATCACAAGTGGAATCCAGTGCAAAAGGAAATCTGTAGGTTCTCCCATGATACAATCTTGTCGTGCCATGGAATAGCAAGATGAAAGGAGCCTGAGGCCACGCCATGGTAGGTGAGCTGCTGGTACCTTTCTGTGTTGCTAAACTCCCTGCACTGTCTGCACAGCAGCAGGAACTCAGTGGCATCCACGAAGTGTAGGGAGTGTAAGGAAACTTTTGTCAGGGGATTTATTCCAGTGGTTCATACATGTGGAAAGTAAATTTAATTTTGTGTTCCAGCTGCTGACTGTGCATGGCCGTACTAAAGAACAGAAAGGACCACTTGCTGGCGTGGCATCTTGGGAGCACATTCAAGCTGTGAGGTTAGTGAGCAGTACCAGTCCTAGTGGATTCCTGCTAACACTCTGGATTTTAAACAGAGTGTAGAGTGGCATTGAAGAGCAAGCAAATTATTGTGAGAGAGGGAGCTGACTCTAATTCTCTGTTTTATTCACTGGTGTAGAAAAGCTGTAAACATTCCTGTATTTGCCAATGGGAATATCCAGTGTCTCAGCGATGTGGAAGAGTGTATCCGTAAGACAGGTGTACACGGCGTCATGAGTGCAGGTAAAGGGAAAGAACTTCTACTCATAACAGATGAGACTATGAATTGTTATTCTCTTTGCAGCCCCATATACATTTATTAAAAACTTGTGTCAGATTGACTTGGTGAACAGTTTTGCTTGACAGGCTGAGTTGCCATTCTCCCTCATCTTATACTGGCCATCTCATACCAGGACTAGGAATCACTGAAGATTTGTAAGAATTGTTATGTTGGACTTGCAATACCATTGACTAGACAGCTCAATTACTTGACAAAGGCATATGGGGCTTCTGTTGTCCTGGAATATTTTCATGACATCTGTTAATCAATAGAATAGTTTTGGAATGGTTCTCAATGAACTAAGTGCATCTGTGGATTAATATTCCTGCACGTGGTTCATGTTGGGTTGGGACAAGAAAGAATTGACATAACTTCCTACAGGAAGAGCTAGGATAGGCATCAGAAAAGAGCTTCTAATCACTCACACAGTTAAAGAAGTGTTGTAGAATCCTGGTTTTAGAAAATACTGGTTAACAAAAGGCTTGCGAAGCCAGTAGAGAAAAGCACAATGAGAAGCTGTATCTGTGAACTTGGGCCAGACAAATATCAATACAGACATTGATGCCTTAAGTTTTAGTTTTTATATTTTCCAGATCAGTACTGCTTGAGTGTATAACTCTAAAACTCTATAGCCTGTGAGTTACTGTCCTCCTGTTTTATTCAGACAAAACAGTTTCTCTCTAGCCTGAAACGCAAGGCCGCCTTATTTTCACAGGTACCAAAAACATAAACAACAGTGAAGTGGAGGGGGCAAACTGGGGGAATGGGACTCCACTACCTGAAGCTGTAATTGGACAATTAAGCCCTGATATGCAAATAGACCAAACTTGTATCTGCCTGAAAAAACACGTGACCGTCGTCCATCCTGGGTCTTGAGTCTCTGTGAGACTCCTGCACTGCCCAAGATGTGTCCTGTGAAGGCCTTCCAATAGATACCTGCCCTTTATCCTGTAATTCTGTCTAGCCTCTGGTCTAGGTCAGCCTCTCCAGGCATCAGCATAAGGCAAGACACCCGTGATTTCAGTATTTAACCACTGGGCAACAAAACCAGTGATTTCTCTATTTATTAATTGGTTTACTGTCTTTCTGTAAGGGTTAGATGCCTTTCTAGAAACTGTGCTTTAATTAGATATGAGCTGAGGAATTGTATAGTGAAATGTAGTATCCCAAGGTCAGGCTAGAGTTTCATGGACCCTGTGTTTTTCTTGAGAGTACCCGGGTGATGTGTCTGTGTCTGTAGAATCACAAAAGAGATGATCGATCTCCAGAGCAGAGATTTTGGCCTTTGTTTCAATTGAGTATTTCTTTTCATTCCCTAGAAGGTAATCTTCATAACCCAGCTCTGTTTGAGGGCCGGAACCCACTGGTGTGGGAGATGGCTGAGGAGTATCTGGAGATAGTGCGGAAGTACCCTTGTCCATTGTCTTATGTTAGGGCTCATCTCTTCAAGCTCTGGCATCACACGTGAGTATCTCCACAGAACTCTTAATGTTTTCAGGGTTCATCCTATTTAACAAGTGTCTGGGTTTTCTGGGCAAGGATTTGTTTGGCCAGAATGAGTATGCTGCAAGGTTTTCTTTCCTGGACCTGGTTGGAGAGGGTGTGGGCTGAGACCTTTACCCTTCATTTCATATCTGGGAAACAGGGCATGGGCAGTGAACAAGTTGCCACAAGATCAGCTGTGTGAGCTCACAGCATGCCAGTTGCCATGTGGTGATTGCCCATATGCACACACACTTCATAGCAAACACAAGTTAACTGTCTCCTTGTTCATTGTGAGGCAAAGCACTGTTGCATTTATTGCAGAGTAAGAGCATGGCTATGGGCAGTTACTGAAAAGCAGCTGATGCATTGTACATTCATGTTAGCTTATGTCAAAGTACCTTGGTTGTCTGCCAAGTATTTATTTGGAAGGGACATATGTGTGCTTTCCTCTAGACTTACAAAGAAGAACAGAAGCTTCTACCAAAGGCAAATGAATCAGGAAAAGTGTGTAAAATGCTTTTAAAAAGTTATTTTTAGTTGATCACAATCTAAATATAACTTGATGTTTGGTATTTGCCTCAGGCTTCAAGTTTACCAGCAGCTTCGTGAAGAATTAGCAAAAGTGAAGACTCTAGAGGGCATTGTGGATGTCAACAGGGAGCTGAAACTGCGATGCCAGGTACCAAGATGAGCCCTAATCTCCCAGAACAGCACTGGTGGGAATGTGCCAAGTATGTCATGCAAGTGACATCCATTAGTCACTTCTCTGGGAGTTTGTAGCTTACTAACCTTGACATTGGTAACTTACTACAATAGCATTCTCTTAAGCCTGGCCAACTTTACGTGGGATGAAGTTGATTTAGGAGTTACAGATGTGCTTCGGTTCATCTCTCTTAGTAGATTTTTTTTTGCCTATATGTAATTGTCAGTAATGGTTGGCTTAAATTTCAGTTTGTGATTTCCTGGAGTTTGAAGTGTTATTTAGTGTATTTCCTGACAAGTCCAGGAAGTATGACTGTAACTATATGCTGCAGGAAGAAATAGCTAATCAGAAAGAAGGAGAAAAGCCAAAAGAAGGGTTGCCTTTTTTCCACTGGATCTGTCAGCCATACATCAGGCCAGGGTGAGTTGCCTCTTTTGATACTTACAGGTACTTGTAGGCCTTTCTGACTCATGCTGTCAGCATCAGCCATTGATTCTAGTTCTAGTAGCTTACAATAATTAAAAAAAAGTGAAGACTTTAGATTATTTTTATTCTAGTTTGGTTTTTTCCTGGTTATTGCTTTGTTCATGGGGATGTTGCTCATTGTTTGCATCTTCTCCTTTGAATCCTCCTCAGATTTCTCTCTCTCTGGAAAGTAAAAATCAAGAATCCCACTACAGCTCAGAACAAGAACCTGATGTGCAGCGAGTGTGCCACCAAACAGTGCTTTATTGTTACATGCAACATGAATGTTGCTGGTAACTGCTGTGGTAGCAAAGATGAGAATTAAATTGCATTCTATAAAGAATGCTTCTAATGTATGGACAAGTTTTTCAGATAGCTTATGCCCCTTTTGCTGAACATTGGGCTGAAGAAGAAAACAAGTGTGTCAAAATTAGTACTTCAGTAAATACTTTTAAAAAAAGCTTAAGTAAAATCTGGGAATAACAGGTGCCTAATTTAGCTGGCCAACTTTAATTGGCTTTCCAACTGATATATCTGGTGGTGTGTCTGTTACTAACTGCAGGTGTTAACCAAAAAAGCTAGGTTTTTCTATTCCAGTTCTAAGGGCAATGACACTTCATTGCAGCCATGAGAGCAAGGTTTATGGTTTACCCAGATTTCTGTAAACCAAAATAATGGTCAGGGAAAAGCTAATTCTTTCCTCCAGCCAACTTACAATGAAATTCACTGTTTCAGGCCAAAGGAAAGATGCAGGGAGAATGGAGATAATGGAACTAATAAAGGTGTGCGAGGGAAACGTGCTCTGGAAGAAGAGGAAGATGGAAATTCTGAGCTTCTGTCAAAGAATAAACAAAAAAAGAAGTTAAGAAATCCCAATAAAAGCTTTGACCCATCTTTAAAACGTAAGTTCCATTTATTGGCATGAATGTGTGGCGAGTTGCTGATACCACCTTTGACATAACTTGCCACTAAGAATTTTCCTGGCTTGAGTACTTGTAGAAACTTCTCGAAAAAGAGGGAGAATTGTTGGGAAATGTCAATAGCAGGCAATGTGATTCAAATAATGTTCACTGTAAAGGAAAGGATTAAAGTAGTAGGCCACTGATTCTCTCTAAGCATCTTTTTAAGATCAAAATGGTTTACAAACTGAATTGTAGCTGTCGCTAGCATTTGAAATGGAAATATTGTATGAATTTCAAGCTGATGTCCTCCTGTTTTATGCTTGACTTGAGGATTAAAATTTTCTATGTTTGAATTTTAGCTTAGAGGCACTTAAAAATTCAAAGTATTTTTACCTTAGCATTGTTATTTGAGGTACCGTATTTTTATTTCAAAAAGACTCTCTGGCTTGAAAAGCACCAAGCTTTGTCTGGTTCTGATTTTTTTTTTTTAACTTACTTCTTCCACATAAAAATACCATTGCTGAAATCAGCTTTCTCTCTCTCTCTCTCAGCCAAATATGCAAAATGTGATCAATGTGGAAACCCTAAGGTGAGTCAGTACAAGTGTCCATAAAAGCATTTCTGTTAACTGGAAATTAAATGACCGTGTAGGGATGAGTTGTGCAATGTCTGGATGGAGGTAAGTGACAAGTGGAGTCCCTCGGAGGTCTGGATTGTGAGCAGAACTGTTCAATATCTCCATCAGTGATGCAGACAGTGGGATCAAGAGTGCCCTCAGCACATTTGCAGGTGACACCCAAGGGACAGGGCCATCCAGAGGGACCTGGACAAGTTCAGGCAGTGGCCTGTGGGAACCTGTGAGGTTTAACAAGGCCAAATGCAAGATTCTGCACTTGGGTCAGGGTAACTTGTGTATCAAATCCAGGCTGGAGGGATGAACAGATTGAGAGCAGCCCTGCCCAGAAGGATTTTGGGGTGCTGATGGATGACAGGCTCGTCATGACTCAGCAATGTGCACTCACAGCCCAGAAAGCACTTGTGTTCTAGGCTGCATGAAAAGCAGCGTGGGCAGCAGGTGAAGGGGTGAGGAGATTCTGTGGGGGGCCTTTCTCTGCTCTTGTGAGACCCCCACCTGGCCTACTGCCTCCAGCTCTGGGGCAGGAGACACATGGAGCTGTTAGGGCAGGCCCAGAGGAGGCTACAAAGGTGATTCCTCCCTCTGCTATGGAGACAGGCTGGGAGACTGGGGAGTGTTCAGCCGGGAGAAGAGAAGGTTCTGGGGAGCCTCTCTGCCCCTTTCAGTGACTAAAGGGAACTTAAATGGACTTTCTAGCAGGGCCTGTTGCAGTAGGACAAAGAGTGATGGGTTTAAAGTAAAAGAGAGTAGATTCAGACTAGATATGCCTTAGATTAGAAGTCATTTTTTATGGTGAGGCAGTGGCCCAGGTTGCCCAGAGAGGTTGTGGATGCCCCATTCCTGGAAACATTCAAGGTGAAGTTGGACAGGGCTCTGAGCAACCTGGTCTAGTTGAAAATGTCCCTACTTTTTGCAAGGGTAGTAGAGAGATGACCTCTAAAGGCTCCTTCCAACCCAAACTATTCAATGATTCTGTTCTTTTATTCCAAATCCTGAGGTACGTCTGTGCCAGTGCTCAGTCACACCAGGTGCATTCGAAGTCCTGCTGATAAGTGTGTGTGTGGGGAGGAAAGTCCATACTTGGGCAAAAGCTTTTTAACCATTAACTGTAACCAATCTGTGAGGTTGAAGGTGCTGCACAAAAATCCTTAACATACATAAGTTTTTTGAGAGAATTTACCTTCCTCTCAAAAAAAAAAAAAAGTGCAGTCCTACTGCTGCTTGAGGGTATTTCTTGCTAAGACAGTTGAGTGAGTTAATTGAACTTTCCAAGATATCTTGGAAACAAATCTCTAGTCTTCCACACATGTATGGCATGTATTCTACTGTGAAATGAAAAACAAACCCCTCTTTCTGTGGTAAGTAGTGGGTGGTGTTTTTCTGCAAAGTGAAAACTTTAATAACTGGTGTGGTTCTTAGCATACTAATAAAAATACTTTAAATGTCATCCCAGTACAACCTATAGTGAGTGTCAGGCAGCACCTGCAGCTCTGGTTTGTGTTGTGTTTGTATCTCTGCCTTTATCAAAACAAGCATAAGAGTCTCCTCATTCTCAGTTCTGCCTTTGTAGCAGATTAACATTGGCTTTCACTATGTGAAATGTGAAATGAGCAGCTGGTTTTACAAGTTCTGTATTGAAATTTCAAATATTTTGATATTTGCAAAGAGTTCATTTTGCTTTCGCTTGTTTATTTTTTCCCTTGGGGACCATAGCTGTTTGCTTGACAGCTGTGTGAGCAGAGTATATTTATTGCTGCTAGTATACCTATGAAGCAGGATGTAAGATGCAAGTAGTTTTGTGTTCTAGCTTAAGAATTAGCATTGCAGCTCAGGGGCGGGGGAGCCTGCAACACAGGCATGTGATGTTGCTCCCTGTTGTAACACTGTTAACACAGCGAAGCAGCAGCAGCCAGCTGGGGCTCAGTTTGAAGCTGCACCTACTGAAGAAAATTTTTTTTGGTTTTGCTGTGTTCATTATTAGGAAAGCATTGAGCACTGGGCTGGCCTGCTTTCAAAGCCATCCTGTTTCATAGCTAATCCAGGTGATATTGCTTGGTGCATAAACCAGGGTTGTCTGCAGTAGGGCTTAGATTTATTTTTGTTTTGCTCCTGCATCACTGTAATGTTGCAGGTAGCTCTTGAAATCTTCTGACTAGGTTTGTAATTTTTTTTTCCCCTAGATTATGTGTTTCTGAGCTATGTCATGAAATGGAGTGGGGAGGTGTAGGGGTGTGGAGAAGCTCAACTATAGCCTCCCTAAACATGAAGGGTTTTCTGACTGGGGTTTTCTGAGGGAGCCAAGCTCAACAACATCAGTCCCTTTTTCTAAAATGAGTGTGAGCAAAGCACCCCAGAGACCCAGGCTCACATAGCCACACCATCAGTTAGTCAAGACTCAGCTGCTGCTGTTGTCTCCCAAGGGTCACACGTTAGACTTTAACAAATACGCAGGTGTGTTTTAAGATGTAAGTAGGGAAGTAGTTCTGGTGGTAACATATTTTAGGCACAGATGCAGATAGCAGTATGTCAGGCACTGTGTTTCATGTTGCAGAGAACTCGAGCAAGCTCACCAGCACCAAATGTGTTCACACTTGTTCCAGAGGGCTTATAGCACGTGCCTGCTTGTGGTGGGTAATTTGGGCTGCCCAGCAGGCTGTGGGGGCTGCGAATGCTGAATGTGGATTTCTTGTGGGTTGGTTGTGGGTTTTTTGTTCTTTATGTGAAAACAGTTATGTGCAAACAGTGGACAGCCCCCAATACGACATCAACTCCATCATATTCATTAGGTTAAGTACATGTTTTTTTTCCTGAAGATCTGAAAGTGCAGAGCTGTATTGTTACTTATTACAATAAACAGCAATAATTTGATTTTCACTGACACAAGCTTTTTTATATCACTGTCCCAACCCAGGGCAATAAATGTGTGTTTAACATGTGCCGAGGATGCTGTAAGAAAAGAGCATTCAAGGAGATAGCAGATTGTCCAGGTAAGTGTATCTGGCCTCACCAGGCACCAAGCAAACATCTCATCTCCCGTGTATATTCATTACCTTAATCTTTGGGTTATGGGTTGGAGGTGGGTGTTAAAATCTACATCCTATCTAAAACGCTACATGCTACCTCAAAGTTTATAGTACTGCTTTAAAGGACTGCTCCTCCTCCTCCATCTGTTATTTCTGCTTCCAAAGCCTCAGGATGCAGATATGAGGACCCACTCTTTATAAGGAATGAGGTATTCTGTTTACCACTGTAGTCATCTCATTTCAGGGTGTTGGTTTGGGGGTTTTCCCCCTTTTGCTTTTTCAGGTCACGGATTACTTTTTAAGACCAAGTATGAAAAATCCCTTTCATGGCAGCACAGTCAAAGAGGAACTCAAACCCCAGAGATCAGTCAGAGAGGCGATGCAGAGGTGGGGGAGACAGCAGTGCTGAAGGAGGCTGGTGACAGTACAGGGTGAAGCTTTGTAAATGAACAGTCCAAGAGCTCCTGCCAGACCACTACTTCCCTGGGCCAAAGAATGTGTCATCTCCAGCTCACCGTCAGCTGTGTGAATTTGTTCCACATGGTTAAGTTCTGGAAAAGTTTTATTTAAGTAAAAAACCACTTACTCAGGGAATTATCCTGCATTTGAAATAAAAGAGTTACAATTAAATGTCTCATGTTGTATCTGAAAGACTGAAAATGCTGCAGTCTCTGTAAGCTGCCTCCTTGTATGCTCATTAACCCTTCATGTTCTGTTTTTAATACAGGGGACTAAGTTTGTTGTATTAGAACAGCCTTCTGGCATGCTAAAAATAGCAATGTCAGTGACTTCCTCACTAAGAGAAGATGTGTCCCATCTGTTAAGTGTTTTAGTAGGTCACATTTTCAATGCAGAAAGGAATGCAGCAGTAGTTGGAAAATATGAATGTAAAACCGTAAGATCTTGCTATACCTACATTAACCATTATTAAGTTTCTTACAGTATGATAAAACTCAACAGTCTTCCATGAGCCAAAGATTGGGGGAGGATTAAATCTCTATTTTAACAGAGAGGGTTGTCTAAAAATACGTGGGAAGTTGGCACCAAGTCCATGAACATTTCCCTGCTCAAGGTCTCATACTTCATTATGTGATCATTCATCCTTCCCACCTGATAAATTCAAGAGACATGTGACAGAACCAGATCCAGGCCCTACACTTGCCCTTTTTAAGATGGGAACTTGAAACCACCTTTCCTGCCTCCAGTGGAAATAGTCCACTTCTTCCCTCACTCAGGCATACATGCTGAAGCTGTCTGAGTTCCCTGGTCTGTTCCCCCTTCCTCTAGTAGAAAAGCTAAATATTCATTATCCTAGAATTTAAAACTGTTTAATTGACCTCTTCCCATTTACAGTTTCCCAAAAATATCAGAAAGCTCAGTCATTTTCCTGCTCAAAGTGCACAAAGGTAAAGCAGCCACTTTCAGCACAAAAGAACTGGAGCGCAGTCAGAGTTTCGGCTCGTCTTCTTTCCCACACAGAGAGATTTTAGATCCCATCTCCCTCTCACACAAACAGTCTCATCACAGAATCACCAGTGTGAAGGAACAATCATGGTGGCTTTAGGCTCCTAAATTCAGGAGGGGTCTTACACTTGAGAATACTAATTGGACACCTTTCTGTAAAAAAATGGTATTTAGGGTCCCTCTCAACAAGCATAATGGAGAAATGCAGACAGACCTTATCTTGTTTGCTCCTGTCCATGGCGTGGCTGGAGGCTGCCACACTCCTGACACAGGGCTGGAAAACTGCTCAGTTTGGCACTGCAACATAGACCCAACCTCTGTGCAACCAGCTACAAATCACCAGCTCATGGAAAAGAGTTTCAACCTGAACTTTCAACAGCCATGCAAGAAGATGCCAACCTTGCAGTTACTAAGGCAAAACTGTTCAGATGATCCATGGCTCACTAACCAATGCTTGTGAACTTGGAGGCCCAATTACATGAGCAAAGCATTGACCACACCTGCACTAACAAGGGATTACTTTCAGGCCAGGCAATACACTAATTATCCTGTTTATCTCTAATCAAAAAACTGCAGTTTGCTAGCTCAGCAAGAGCTAGGCCTATTTTGTTTCTGTGTCACAGACCCTTAAGGAGATATACACTATTTAATTTTCATGGAGTAGGGGGAAGAAAAGACAGTGCCCTGAATGTAGAATGATGCTCAGTCTTCAGGAAAATGGATTCTCACATCTAAATTATTTTCAGACACACACAAGAAAAAGCTGAAGTATTTCACCTGACAAAAAAGAAAGCAAATTGCCTTTATTTGACTAACAGGTTATGGAATGAGATGTGAGAAAGATATTTTTAAAATTTTAAAAACTAAAAGTGCATCAAAACAAAGACTGAAACTCCAGAGATTTCAGTATGTATTTACAGGTACAAACTTTATGTGCAGAAGGTTCATAGTTATATTGACAACTGGCACATGGAGTACAATAGTCAAAGCTAGAGTTGAAGGCTTAGAGAACTAAAACAGTGGTACCTGAGCAGAGTCAGGGTCAAAAAGAATATCCAGCCTGATCTACCACCTGAGCCAGATTTTTCAGGTCCTGCCACTTGAGTTCTTGTTTGAACTAGACCACCTCTTGCTAATGCAACTGCCCTTCAGTCTGTAGCTTTAATAATTCTACTAAAGCCTAAGCTTGAAATATTTCTTTGCTGTCAAGAAACTTAATTGCACTATGAATTTACCAAGCTTCTAATTACTGAATCCTGTATTTTCTCTTAGGGCTTGACATGCCCTATTAGCCAGTTTCTGTTCCCTTTCTAATTAATTTAGCCTAATCGAGTTATCATATGAAAGAATCTAAAGCTACACAACAACCCTATGAAATGTTGAATGGAGCTCAGAGATCCCTGGGAACACAGAAGCCAAAATAACATTAGTTCAAGTACAAAGCTCATTTGCAAAGCAGTCAGTAATCCTTTCCCTATTCCCTAACACCATCAGAAGTCAGTTCCACATCCTTGGTGTTTTTCATCCTACTGCAAATTCACAGCTGATGGAATACTGGAGAAGTGAAACACTGACTTATCTCAACCTTGACTGTCACAAGCAGGTGGTACAAAAAGTACTAAGAGCACTGTCCTGTGCAGCACACTGTTGCCCCACTGCTATCTGCTTCATAAAAACACTAATGAAGAAGATGCAGAAGAATCTCAAACACTCAAATTAAGTTGGCTGAGACTTTAAAAGAAAAATGAATCAGTGTTTGACAAGCACTTTCTACCAATACAGGATGGGTTCATCAGGGTAAAGTTTCCTCTTTTTTTTTTTTTCTGTAAGTTTATATTACATTGCACATGTCAGAAATAATACCTTATTCAGCAGCAGATTTGGGAGCTATCCAGAGGATGGAACGATGCTAAGACCATTGCTGCAGAGTCCCAGGAGAGATGTACAGATCATATCCACATGGCCTGGGGCAAAGACCAAGCTTTGTTATTTTCTCCCTCACCCACTGAGCCTTTCAGCCAAAAGAAGCTCAAGCTCGTAGAGGATGGTCCATAATCACCTCTAACAGCCCCTGCAAAACCTGGCAACACAGACCACTGTGCTGGACAAATTCTGGGCAGATAATTACCAATCACCCCCGACTATTCTAACACAAATCTCACAACAGCAGTTTCTGCATTACCACCAAGAGTGACTGTGCTAATTAAGACTGCCTTTGCCAAAAGAACGAAGTTCTTTCCAACTGGTTTTCCAGCAAGGTCATGTAAAGAAAGCAGGATTTACACTGCATGAGGAACCTGCCATGGCCTACTGCTGGCATTTCCTTACCAAGAAGGTGCTGCACAAGTTCAGACTTCCTCTGATCCTCTCTTAAGACACCAATATGCTACACATTCCACAAAACTTCATCCTGAATGACCTTGGCGGTCACAAGGAATCACTGAAAATTCATTCTATATGGGTCACTATTTTCCCATTTATTACTTGGGAAATTACATAGAAATTTAAGGTAAGAATAAATAATTTTTACTAGGGGAAACTTCTTAGGAATGCAATTTACCTAGAACTATATCCATAATGTGGTGTACTTTGTGGGGTTTGTGACTGGCAGGCAGTGAGGACTGAGGCAGGTGTTGGACAACATCTAGAAGAAATGTGCCTGGACAGCCCTGACTCCCATCTACAAGATCCTAAAGCAACAGCAGCTTCTTTCACAGGCTAAAAGAGAGAGCTACATGCTAGTAATTCTGCACAAAGCATCCACGATGTCAATGCAATAAGAGAAATGTCTGATCACTCCCAAAGAGGCTGTAAAGCACTTTTGTCTGGGGAGACAAAAACTTACCACCTCTGCCTACAATACAGACTGGCCTCGGGCCACAGCCAGAACTGGAAACTGCTGTTGCCACCTTGTGGGCCCCTTGTGGCTGCTGAGGGATGTGTGATGCTGCTGGTGTCTGGAAGAACATAGACTCCAGTCAGCTCAAGACATCACTGACCACTGAGGAGCCCTGCAGCAGAAATCCTCCAGCCAAGGACAGGTATCAGTCAATAACACCCTGAGAGTGGAAGCACAGAAAGCCACCTGGCATGGTGCACTTCACTGGGATGCAAAATCATCTTCTGAAGAGCAGAGTGTAAGATCTTTTCCTTATAAATAGCATCACTGGCCCATTTGGGGAAGAAAGCAAGAATATTTGAGTAGCATTTTAGGACTGAAAAGTTTTCCCTCAACATAAACAGAAAGCATAACAGAACTTTCCCTGCATTTCTTACAAGGATATATAGGAACTGTATTGCTAATTACCCAAGGACTCAACATGCCTTTCTCACTAAACCAGTGATGCCCGACACTAAGTTCTTCCCTCAAAAATGGGAGAATTTTTCCATGCCAAATGTAACCAAAGACCTCAAAAACTACTGCTTCCATTTTCAGCACCTAAGTCATAAAAAGCATGGAAAGCCAGGAGAGACCACTGTTGCTTACAGGAATTCTGCTGTTCGAATGTTCCTTCAAACTGCACTTTCTTCACAGTTCATCCAAGCTGTATCTCCAAGCAGCTCAGAAAGCAAAACACAATCGCCTACAAAACACCATAAAGCTTAGCAAAAAATCAATTGCTTGAGATCAAAATACCTAAAACCCAACTTTAATACAAAATTACAAATACTCAGAAGCTTTTTAATCCTGCTGTTTAATGCACTAGATATAACAACTTATTTTTTAAAAAAAAGCATGAACACATTAAAAGTAACACCTGTAGTCAGTTGCCAGACCAGTCAGGGCTGGATCTCAGCTTGCCTTATGGACTAGATGAATACAAGGCTGCAGTGACTTCAGAAAATTCAGTACATATCTCCTTTCACAAACACAGGAAGAACACACACACACACGCATGCACACACACACACACACTGCGCTGCCACCTTTAACCCCTTTATAAAAGAAAAAGCAGAATAAATGCACCTGGAGAGTGGGGACCTAGACTGCCTCTTTTTAGCGCTTCCACAAGACTCGAGTGGTGTTTTATGGCATTTATCCATTCTGCCCAAAGCAGCTGTTGCACATGGGGGGAAACCATCACACACTACGGCAGTAAGACTGGGCAAGCAGCAATATTTGCATGAAGTACAGATTTACTGCTATGCTAACACTGGACCCCAAAGCCAAGTCACACACAAGTGGGAAACATATCAGGAAACAGTTCTTTGAAAACAGAGACCAGAGAGAGAGAACCTGGCTGCAGGTAAACGTAAAACCCTAAAATAAAGGCCTGTGACTGAATGCATGTAAGCAATGCCATGTTTTCTTGTGCAGGTGAAAATTCTCCAAGAGTTTCTCAAAGGAAATCTCCTCCCCCATCAGAACTCTAGCTCCATAACTCAGAGCAATGCACTTTTAAGTTTATTTAGAAAACAAAGCTCAGCATTGCTCAAAATCAAGGCAACACTTTCAGGCCAGCAAAATTCATCTTATATCATGCCTGTCCATTCAGCTAACTATTTTTGCAGCTTTGAAACAAGAAAACTAATAGCAGCTGATAAACTCTCAACTCAGCATCTGTATGAATAACCTGACCAGCTCTTTATGTAGTGGTGGAAGGAGAATGAAGATTTTCTACCAAAACTGAAATGATGACCCATTTGCAGGGATGCTGTTTTTAAAAAGAATTTCTTTTCAAGGACAATTGAAGTTATTGGAATATTCATATTATCCGCCACCAACCCTGACTCTCTCAATCCAAGCAAGAAGTGAGGCAGATAGGGGACAGTTTGTGAAGCTCAGCAGTTAGTGGATGAGACACTGGGTACAGTCCTGAGGGACCATTTCTTTTGGTAGTGCACGAAGCTTTTCACATGTTGGTGCTCATTCTGGATTGGCTGTTAGCTGGAGTGAGCTCCCCTTGGCTCCCTTCCCTCGGAGGAGACTGCAACAAGACCAAAACACATCCTAGTTAGTGACGTGTAAATATTCAGCAGCCCACTTCCTGAGAGACAAAATGAAGCTCAGGGGAAGCACATCAGGATGGCAACAGGGGGAGAGCATACCCCCAGGCTCATTAATGATGGTTTTGTATTAACAATTTCCACAGTTCACAAAAACTTTTCCTTAAAAAAAGGAGAACCAGAACTTTTAGGCCACTTTTATTTACTATGTCCAAGGTGCTGTTGGCCCCAGAAACTGAATCCTATTTGGCATTTAGTAGTCACAGGGATTAACATACTATAGAAACTAACACATTCTGTGCAGATGGCCCATCCTCCCTAAAGGCATCCTTTTCAAACTGCAATCCAGAAGGAATACTCATAACAATTAATGCATTTCTTACTTCCTCTACTGAAAAAATTACTTCAAACAATCTTTATTGAGGAGGTAAAAGATACGTCTATCAAGGACTGGACCAAAGGAATTATTCAGAATTAACCCAAGCATATAAACTTCAAAGGAGATTCTGAAATCTGAGTACAAGGAGGTTAATGTACTAGCTAAAAACACCTGTTCCTTATATATTTAGTATTTACTATTTTAAGAATTTGTCCAGTCAGAAACACAATAGATTCTTTCCCTTCCAGAACCTTCAATTCAATTTGCCAACTTTTAGGGGTTTAGTAAAAAACCAAAACCTTAACACTGCCTTTAAGTGTCGGCTGAGCACAGCCATACCTTGACGTGTATCTGGTTGCGCAGGACTGCGGCTCGCAGGATCATTGCTTTGGCACGGCGCTGAAACTCTTTGCCCATTAGTAAAGACTTCTCAAAAGTTGTGCTGCGCTGATCTACATCTCGAGCATACAGAATCTGTAACCAACACAGAGAACTGCACATGGGAGCTGTGCCAGGGTTCCACAGCAGGAGAACAGTGAAGGCATTATGGAGCCTGAGGTCACGCACAGCTCACCCCTACTGAACACACCAGGCCCAAGAGATGAATGCACCTTCCAAGTGTCTCAGGAACGGAGAGTTTCTAAGCTTAGTAAACCTGTTCAGTCTCTAATCCATGGCTGAAATGCACTCACCTTACTGTGCGAATCTATTCTGGCATTGATCAGTCCCTCCAGGATCAGCTGAGTGAGTTCATCTTCCAGAGCAGCCACTGTAGTGTTAAAAGCAGTGGCCATCTTGCGCATGTCTGCCGACACATAGGGGCTAAAGTACTGAGAAGAAGAAAATACTCAGTGGCCAAGGGCACTCTCTACCCTCTAAGAAACTAGAGGAAAAGCAATTGCAAAGAGATGGCCCATCTCCCTGTTCATCATCTCCTTGTTCATCCACCTCTCGGATGACAGGAACAATTACCTGGATAAGGGCACGATTTCGAATCTGGGTATAAAGTGTCCTGACGTGAGGTGCAAGGTACATATCTAGCAGCAGGTTGTCCTGTGCAAAACAATAAATCACATCAGAATCTGAGAAGCAATCTGGAAAAATATATTATTCCTGTGTTCTGAAACATTTATGCATATATACTTAAACCTTAAGAATATTACACTACACCAAGACAATATGATAAAACAAGAAAGAATAGAAGAATTAGGAATATGTTTAAAATGCTTATAATCTCTCTCTACTAACAAACTATTCCCAATCTCCATGCACCACGTCAGGAGACACAGAAGAGCTGAACATTTAGTAGCTACTTTTGACAATCAGTGCTTCTCACAAAAGGCTAGGCAAAGGGAACTTTTAGGGTCTGCTCTGCACTGCCCTCCTGCAACTCACCTTCATCTCATCCAGCATCTTCAGGCATGAAGCATATTTAGATTCATAAAACTTGAAGATGATGTCACGAACCTGTGGCTCCAGCTCCAAAAACAATTTGAAGGAGCTACAGATAAAGATGTCAGTGATCAGACATTGGAACCCACTACCTAAATACCCCATAACCTCATCACTCCAAGTCGCAAGGTTAAAAACTCTCAGTATCATTTGAAGATTCCAAGAATTTACTCTCTAACAGACCAGACAGCCCATTTTCAGCAGGGCTGCGAGCCTGGAACACAGAAAGACAGAGCACAGCATCAGAGCTGTGATGAAGACAAAAGAATTTCAACAAACCAAGGAGTAGAAGTGTTTGTCCACACAAAATTAAATAATGAATGTGAATAGGTCAAAATCGGGATACATCACCAGCAAACAAATGCCACACTGCAGTCTATGCAGGCCAGCTTTGTGTCCCCTTTCAAAGCACAGCCCTCAGGAAGTACAGCATGCCACAGACAAGTCAAGCACACCAATTTCTCAGAGAAACAACCTATTGTGAGCGTGGTAAATCTTAGGGATGTACACTCTTACTCAGCACACTCCCAGTTCCCCATCATAGATTTTTAAACCTTGGGATCTCACCCTATGTACCAGCCCATAAAAAAGGGTAACAACCCCTTTTCCACAGCAATTTAAGATTACTGCTTCTGTACATCTAGCTGACAGGAATTCAGTGTCACTGCAATTCAATCTATCACACACAAATATCCACCTTCTTCCAAAGACCACAATTCTGTTAACCTTCTAAAGATCGTAATTCTCTTAAGCTTCTGTATGTCATAGTTAGATTACACTCCAAGGTGTACTAATAATTACGAAATTGTTTTAACATTTAACATACACCAGAACAAGGGTCAACACGAAGGTAAATTATCCTAACAGCTGCTGCTGACAGAGGGCTGTGTCCCTTGATTTAATATCTGATATGAACTACTGATGGAGACATACAACTGGGCTATGGGGATGCTGGATTTAACCCATGTGGGAAACTTATGCTAAGGAAATTTCAGCTGTGATTAAGCACTGTGTTTTAGACAGTGAAACACCACTTAATGCTAAAGCCAAACTAAGGCTCAGTGATTCTTTCTCTTGTACGAGAAATACTCCTGCTAGAATCCACTCTTAACCAAAGTCCCACGTTCCATAAAATGTCCAGTACAAACAAACATCACTCAAGGCATCACTCACCTACTGGAGATAACATTTCGTTGCAGTTCCTGACGGTCAAATGTAGCAAGGGCACAGAGCCCACCATATACAGCCACGTTGCTGGGAGATAACAGCTACAGAGAGAGGGAGAGACAGAGAGAGAGCTGTCACTGACTACCAAAATGGCATAAGGGTGGCATTAAGTCTTCTACCCCAGGTCTTTCTTTCATGCAGTGACAAAATTAAGTCTTTATCAAACACAGTGGAAGCACTCAGCTTGCTCTCACTCAGTGTGTAGGGTGACAGGGCCAGAGCAGTAACACTGCTAAAAGAGCAGACACCAATTTCAGGAAGTTTTGGTTGATTGAGCAACACAGAATTATAAATCTCACAGGTAACTCTTACGTGATCTAGAGTAGAACATTTAGAGAAGTCAAGAACACAAACTTTAAAAAAAGAAAACCAAAACCAAACCAAACCAACCAACCAGCATAGTTCACAGCACCACCAAACTATACAGAAATGCTGCAAGAATAACTACAATATGTGAATTTTACAACATGATACATAGAAGAATTACATCCTCTCCAAGACAGACCTACACACAGCTCCCTCTTGGTGCTCACCTCAGGGAAATCACAGTGATCAAATGATGCCAACAAGAAGCACTTTGCTGCCTGTTTGTACTTCCGGGCAGCTAGTTCAGCCAAGCCTAGGAACCAGAAAAAGTTTTTTGTTGTAGTATACAAACCTTTTTTTGTTATAGTACACAAATTAGGGAAAATTGAAAAATCTAGGGAATAGGAAAGGCCCCCACATGGCTGCTGGTGCCTTCACTACTGAAGTAAAACAAGATCCTCCGACTGTATCAAGCATCCTTTGAACTACGTTGCCTCTCACAGGTGTCCTCTCTGAAGAAACCCAGGGAGAAGAAAGAGATGGCAAAAACCAGCCAGCAGTTCTATCTCACCACCTTCATTAAATTTTGTACGTCTGGTGTGGAAACACAGAGTCTGACAAATACGAGACAAAAAATAAACCCAAGAGCCCTATGGACAGCTAACAGGTAGAAAGACAGGCAAACCATCCAGGAAGCTGAAGGACTCACTCACCTGCTGCACATTTCAGTTTAGTGAGAATTGCTTGTGTCTGGCTATCTCTTTCTCCTCTTTGCTAAAGCACAAAACAAAGTAGTAGTGAGCAAGCAGTATGAAAGCTCTTTTGCTTACAACTATCCCCAGGATATTTCACCCTGATAATTGACTTGCAAATCTCAATGGCAAGATAACTTAAGTCTAATTTTTCTTGGGAAATATGGCAAAACTGAGGATGGGAAGTATCTGGTTTTACCATGAGACAGATTTTATCCATTTATCATGAGAGATATCATTTTATACATATGTCATGAGAGAAGTCATAAAGGGGGAAAGGAAGAAACCACTTTACAAATTTTGCAAACAGAAAACAAAGGGAAAACTCGCGCAAGTTAAAGAGCAGGAGCTTACTTCTGCAATTTCTGGTGTAGATTCAGCCTTGCTTACATAGCTCAGAACATGAGACCAGTTCTGGAGGTAGACACTGACCTGCAGAGAGCCAGAAACAGTGTGGGGTAGGCACAGATAAATGGCGCTCCTCAGACAAGCGGCATCATTGGAGACACGAGAGACAGGTATGGGGGGAGCGTTGCAGCAGGTATCACAAAGACACCAGGAACCTTTGTCTGCAAACCATCCTACCTTGATAACATTGAGACACATGTTGATGACATGTTTAGCACTGGTGCAGTAATCACGGGCTCGCGAGTAACACTTGAGAGCATTGCTGAGGTCTCCACAGTCCAGGTAATGATCACCTAAGTCATCATGGCCTCTCCTGGAGGGTGAGATTTAAAACAACAGTGAACTGTATGCTCAGAAAGGGAAAAAGTCCGTTTGTTCTAAACAAGTAACTGAACACACTGACCTAAGGGCACATCCAACATTAAGTGCATAGAGGAGCAAAATGCTCTTCCTTGTTCCAGCAGAGCCTTCTGCATCTCACCTGATACTCTCCTTGATGGAGTTCCCTTTGTAATTTTTCAGATCTGTATCGAGTTTCTCCAGTTTAAGAAGAGCTTTTTTGCGTGTAGCTTCAACCCAAGCTGTGTCAAGAGGAGGAGGTTCGATTCCACCATCAGGGACAGCATCAGGTGTATTTTGCAGTTCTCTGAAAGGAAAGTATTTGAATAAGGTTATTAGGCTGAAAAAGTTTCAAAACAGAGGTCTGCTAAGTGCCTGGCACTGTTACCCTAACAAACAGTACTGCATACACAAAACAGACCAAACAGAAAATAAGGGTAATGGGGAAAAAATAAACCTATTGCTAAAATCTCCAGAGCAAACAGTAACACAAGCATCACAAATATTTACAAATACTTCCCAAAATTATCCTAATGATCTTTGGATGAACATACTGTCACACGCATGGTAAAGACTCCCCATGCAAAACAGACAAGAAATCATGAAATAAGCACAGCAACAAAAATAATGCAAAGATGGGAAGTGTGGATGGATAAGTGAGTTATGAAAGGTTATGCTTAACAGCAAACCTGTCTTTAGAGGGGAAGGGGGAAAGGAAAAAACAAACCAAAAGAAGGCAGAGTTAGATTAGGTTTTAACTTATGAAAACAAAAGCATCTAGAACACGTCTCCATAATTTACCTAAGGAAAAACAAATCTGTTCATTAATATTTGAGGCAGTTGCAAGGACTAAACTCACCTCAATATCTACCTGCAGCTTTTTAAAGCACAAAGATTTCAGAATGAGATAATGCCTTCTGTGCTTTACCTTTTAAAAAAGCATGAGCACATATTTCACTGCTAATTAAATTCTAAGGGCAAAGACAATTTGTGTAAGGTACATGCAAAATCCTCCACTGCAGCACATCAATCTTAAGTCTGTCAGGAAAGCTCCCCAGGTTCCCATGACCTCTCAGTACCTCGTGGCCTCAGACAGCTTTCTATGGATTTCTTCATACACATCAACATTGAAAGTTCTCTGGACAAAGGACAGAGCCATCTTGAGAGCCTCCACGCGCAGCTGTGGGCAGTGATCAGCAATGAACTGCAGCCGCTCGATGCGCATCAGCCCACTGTAGCTGGACGCGTACTGCTCCAAATCCTGTCAACAAAACCTGCCCTCAGAAGGTGAAAATGGACACATTGTGACCTGTACAGGCTTTCCTGCACACCTGAGCCCCTCAAGGAGGGCAACACAACTCAAAGAAAAAATCAGAAAGATTAGTCCGTGTCTGCTTTCTTCAAACGTTAACAATTTCCTCAGAAATATGCAGTACATTACAATTTGCCTTTTTCAAATTTTACTTGTGATGCTTTTTGATAAGACTAACCAGCTTTAAGATTTTTCAGAAGGGTTTTTATCAGAATTCTTAAAGGAAGAGATCACATGCAAGAAATGTACCCACAGCCCTCAGCAGCACATACCAGCGTGGGGTTCTCCACCACATAGTTGATATCAGGTGAATTTTGCTGATCTTCTTGTGGATCTACATCAATCTGCATGGGCTCCACTGCACCCTGAAATAGCAAAACTAGGTCAAAAGTAGCTTATTACATTTGAACAAGAAGTAAGCGTATTATTCAATCTATTAAGGATTTGCTTCAATGCATGTTACATTTTAAAAATGGAAAAGCACTCCTCGGTCTTTTGACATGCTCAGGGCTTTTCTCTAGCAACACCACCAGTCAGCATGACACCTGGTCTAACCCAAGCAGCAGCATGGCTCAGCAGTCACACAGAGCAGTTTATCTGGGCTGGTAAATTAGCAAGCAAAAAAGTGAAGGGGTAAGTAAATGTGATTCTACAAATTATCTGAGGTATGCATGCCACTTCTTTTCCTTGAGCAAGAGCTCAAGGTGTGAACACTCAACTCAAGAAGTTCCAAAAGGCAAAATGTACCAAAAAACTCACCACAACCTTTCAATATTGCTTTAACACTTAGAAGTAATATTTCAGGAGGGGGAGGCAGAAACTGTTACACGTCTTAGAAGTAATAAACCCCGTAAAGAACAGAATGCAGAACGACAATGTCAGTTTCCAAGACAGCAAGGAACAATTTGTCTGCACTGCAGAGATCTGCCATTAGTTGAACTATCTTCCTGCAGTTTTCAAGTCCAATTGCTTAGGTAGAGCCTCTTTTGCAGGAACAACAGAATTTTGTTTTACCAGTATATCCTACACTGCTTGGAGCCACTGGACTCACACCAGGGACTTTGGCACAGCTGCACCATTGCAGCCCCTGCACGTATTGCAGGTAAGGCCAGCTTGCCATCCCACTCCACACACTAACCAGTCTGCTGGCACACAAGACTTTGTCTCCTCCTGGCCAAAGTGTGCTGAACAGTCCCCCTAGCAATTACCCATTTGAAGTGAGGAAAACGCAGCTAAATGTCTTCTTAGAGAATGCTGATTTTGTGCACATATTGTATAAGCTTGATTTGGTGTAAATTGCAAAAGCATCTCTCACAAAAGACAGAAATTCCACCTTGTCCCCAGACGCTTCTGATTAGTTCCATATTTTTACTGACTGTTAATAAATCAAAGACTGAGGGAGTTTCTTGACTGGAGTGATGGTTTGTTTGAGTTTTTTGTGAGAAGGAACAGGACAGGTCCAGATTTGCTATTTCTAAAAATTACACTCACAGTCTGGGGGTCTTATTCTTTCAGAAACTGGCACATACCAAAGACACATTTCAACACTGAAACCTCCCAAAGTCTGAAGGAAAAGCAAGTGAAGCATAAAACCTTTTGTTTCCTAGTTTAATAACCTTTCCATGAAGAAAAGGGAGGGAGGGAGGGCACAGAGAAAATTCTGATTATCTAGATCACCACTCAGGCAAACTGTGCATAAAAGAGGTAATTCACCACATGCTGAGACCATCACTTTTTCCACTTTTATCTACCTTCTATCTTCCCTTATATCACAGACACAAAATGCCAAGGTCAGTTTGTTTATGCTGCACTTGCCTACCACAGTAAAAACTCGATTACAGACTCCTTAGAAAACAGCATTCCAGTTGGTGGAACAGAACAAGAGAAGTGTCTTGCTACACTAAGAGGCTGCACTCTGCCTTTCTCACGACTCCCAGACAAGGAAAAACACAAGTGGGCTGGGAGGCCCAGTAGGGCAAGAAAACTCAAACATTTTCAAGCTCTTTATTTTGGATGGAAGATGCAATGCTGACTAAAAAACTACTCATAAAGCAAATAATATAAATTCCGAGGATTTCCTGAACCCCATCGGGCACTCCGCTGAGGCCTCAGCAGGCTTCACACAGGCAGATAAACCAGAGCCTGAGGGGAGGTCTCCTGCTGTGCTCAGCAGGAAGATGTGGGACCTACTGCTGGAGGGGGCGCAGCACAGATCTGCCACTAAGGAAGGAGCTGAGTTGGACGCTGAACTGTCCCTCATCCTCTCCTCACTTCCCAAAGCCCCGTGCCCTGACACAGAATTGCCGCTGCTAAAAATTGCGAAGGGCAGCCTCGGCCGGTACCCAGCGACAACGACCCACTGGGCGCTGCTGGGGCTGTCCCCGCACTCCAGCTCCTGCTCACCGGAGTCTCCCCGTACCCCGCGACTGCTCCCTGCCCACGGCGCCTACAGCGCCGTAATCAAACGTGCGGCCACCGCAGCGCCGGGGACGCCGCGGGTGCCGGGGATACTCGGCTGAGCGCTGCTGCTCGCGAACGGCGGCGGGAGCGACACAGGCGGACCCGAGGGAACGGCGAGCGAGGGCCCAGAGCCGGCCGAGAGCCGCTCCAGTGCCGTGGAGCCCAAGGAGAAGGCCGCACGGCGCCCCCGGAGGTCGCGGTCGAGATGTGGCCGCGGCCTCCGCGTGGGAGCGCGGCGAGGCGCGGCG
>VZRX01005359.1:89184-113390 GCA_013398075.1 Notiomystis cincta | reverse complement strand
GGTATATCTGGCTGAATGGGGGGGGGGGGGTTAAACAAAAAATCTGAAATAGAGGAAGTTCCATTGATCATAAAATAATGAAGATTGACATGAAAAAATTGAAGTGGGGTTTGTTTGTTTATTTGTTTATTTGTTTGTTTAGGGTTTTGTTGCTGTTGTTGTTGTTCTTAAATGTGTAAATATATATTATAAGAAATACCTTTATTTTTATTTCTCCTGGTTAGGTCTTTTAAGTTAATATTTTCATATATTCCAAACTTTGAAACTTAAAATGCACTTCATATAGAACCATAAAATATCTACCATAAAATTTATAATAATTTTCACATATATAAACATAATTAGAATCCTGTAATCTTGGTGTAAGAAGCATTCTAACAAAGACAAGTTGAAAACCATTTTTCGTAGCCTGTGAACAGCCTTTAAAAGCCATTTTAAAGCATGAGCCACTGTCATCTGCACAAAAGAATACACGCTCACTCAGGACTGAAAAAGCATATTTACAAAATATTAGCACATCTCTACACTGAAAGCTATCATGTATACATGATATAGAAGTCAGGAGTATTGGAAATGATAGCAAGTACCCATATATTTGGTTTCAGTAGCAAAAATAAAACACTGTCCACCTTGCTTGTAGGCACTCTTGAAAAAATTTACTTCAACCCTTGAAAATACATTGAAGCAGCTTTGAACTGTTCAGAACAAAGCATTTTCTTCTTAAAATTTCTGACATTTCTGTTGTGACTGTCAAAACCAAGCTGAAAAAAGAAATGTTATGTATTTGGTTTTATTTTGGTCTCTTCAATTTTTGCTTTCAGTTCTGTTGCGTTTCAAATTCAAGTATAGCATGTTGAGTAAGTTATATTGAACTTTCCTGCCGCAGACTGCATTTGTATCCTCTGACCAGAAGAGCAGTAATCCAATTCAACAAAATATTTTCATTTTATTTTCCAAGGTTGCATTTCAATATCTTTTCCAATCCAACTTTGGGAAAAGATACCAGAAACACTATTTTATCCACATATCTGTACCATGTATCATTTTCTTTGGAGACCAACAGAATGTTTTGTCAGTGAAACACGCAGACCATCTGTAACACAGTCAAGAAGGAAAAAGCAGTCAGTCTTGCTTCAGTTCCAATGTCTTTAAACCATGGATAATTGGCTTCACTTTTCCCATCATGTGTGTGAAAAAATAGTTGCTTTACATTACTTTGCCATGTCTGGCCTAAAAACCACAACTCATTTTTCATAAAATATCACTCCTAATATTTATCAATGACTGGAAGTCATTGATCTCCTTTAATAAATGATTAAACTAGCACCATTCCTTTGGAAAAAATATGTACATATATATCCAGAGATATATCTATAATGCCTAGTGACAGAGTCATTTGAAATTGGAAGAAAACTTCATTCAAGACCTACACTCAGAGCCCTGCCAATAATAAAAAAAGAAATCTCTTTTTGTTCAATATGAATGCCATGAAGAAGTTGGACTAGCTTTGTTAGCATCAGGTAAATAAAGACAAAGCCCATATATAATAGGAATATTAAAAGAAAATAGTACTACTTAAAGCCATAGAACTTTTATAAACTTTATTTGCATACATTCTGTGTATTATTTAAAAAGTTCTTATTCACATAATGTATTCTGACCTTAACCATAAGAAAAAGCTATGCAGGTGCTTAAGCAAAGCATCAAATGAACAGATTTTCAGTAATGTGTCCTCTGTCAATTGGTCAAGATGGGAACACATGCCCATCATCCATTTCTTCTAACCTCCTTTTGAATTTCCTTCTGTAATTTCTGGGATATAATAAATAAAAGTTGTTCATATCATAGTATGGTACCTTTTATACTTCAACAGGGAAATCTATCCTTCTAAACTGAAGATTGTGAAGGCCTGGCCTATATGTTATCCATGTAATAATCCTTCAGTTCAAGTGGAAGATCAAAGGAAAAAAAGTGGTAACAAATAAATGGAGACCCATACACTTAAAATTAAAAATGGCCAGAAGCTTAAGGTTAGTATCACTCCTAACTCAAAGCTTTTTCTAAAACCAGATCCTTAATCTGTTATCGTCACAGCACTGTTTGTTCTAACACACCATCATTTCCCTTTTTTTAATTCTACATCTCTTCTCATGAAAGACTTACAGTCACTACAGTAAAAACACTCTCTCAACCAGTAGGACACAGGTAGGAACACATAAAGAGAGGACATATTTAGAATAACTGTAATCTGAGGGGGAGAGTGCATTGAGCAGTCTTAATAAAATACAGCTGAACCCTGGTTTACATCAGCTTTCAAAAACCAAATGCCAAGATTGAGAATTAGGCAACAACATCAATGAGAAAAAAGAGGTTGGGGGTTTTTTTGAAAGGGTTTTCTTGTTGTTTTTGTTGTTGTTTATGACAATCCTGAGGCTTGGGGGTAACAGTTTGTTTTACAATTGACTCTTCCTCAGCAGGTATTCATCTTACAAAGCATGCCAGGCTTGAACCAGAAATCAAAATCAGTAACAACACTGCTTAATCATATCAAAACATACTGAGGGATGGAAAGATCAAGGTCCTGGTGTGTTTTCACATGGCAATCACCATGCTGTGTTAAACAACACAGCAGGACAGTAGCTATTACTTACACTGATTGTTATGAGCATGACTTTACATTCTAGGATTGTTACTTGAATGGTAATGCTGATGTACTCAAACATTATTGTCACAGAGGAAGGAATACCACATGAATTCAGATGTCATAGAATATCTTATTTCAAATTTGAAGTCGAGTGACCGTGCAAATCACCACCACAAAATTAATTCAATGAGACATCAATGCAAGTCAAACACCTCCACGGCCACCCTACCTAGGTCATTTGCAGGAAGTAGGCTCCAGCTGCCACAGGCTGTCATCTAGCTTTGTGTAATCACCTTCTACAGAATGCCTAGATGGGAAATTGGAAAATTGTTGCCACCCTCTAAAATCTTATAGATCTTCATCCATTGAGAGGAAGCCATCTTCACAGCTTCGACTTGCCAGACAGGTCAGCATGATCCAATCTACAAAGTATTCATTCCTCCACAGTTCAGTAAAGCATATCACTAAATTTGGAACTTTGATTTCCAGTCATTAAGATACATAAGTAAATTATGACATATTCTCTTAATTCTGTTTCAGTTTATTGAGAAATACTTCAAGACACATATATATATATTACAGATGCCTTCCAACAACAGAGGATGTTTTTAAATTTCTTCAATGGGCTTTTTTTTTGTCTGTCTCTAATCCGTCTATTTCAAAATAGTTTCTATTTTAACATCTCATATTCTCTCTGATTTTGATCAAGGATAGATTTGAGGGTAATTTTTGATAATGTGAATAATACAATATCTACCAAAACAAAACACAAATATCTTTGAGGAACCAAACTGGTTTTGGCCATATCAAGAGGAATTACAAAAGTTTCACAAAAAGCTGTTTTCCTTTAAATTGTCAATCTTTCTTTAAAAGTTTGCTATGAGCAATATTTGCAACTTTTAAAGTCTTTCATATAAAAACCTGACACTTGGAAATAACAACTTTACTTTGCTTTAATGAAAACCTCAGAGCCCTTCCTTACATACAATACTTCTGCACGTTGCAAGGTAAATGAACTTAACATTTCTTTTGATTAAACCAGGTGTTTGTTATCAGTAGTTTCTCTTTGTTTAAACTTTTATTTTATTGATTTTTAAATAAAAGGACTATACAATTCTTGATGCATGACAGCATGAAATCTCACAAGAGAACATTTCAAAAGGAATTCAACAATACACACCAGTTATGTCAAATAAAGTCATCCAGAAAGCAATGCCTGCGGGAGAAGTCCTCCACCGCTGGGTAATAAAGACATCTGTCAAAACTTGTACTGTAATCAGGACTGGATGTATGTGCATGCACAGAGCAACAAACAAAAGCTCATAGACTCATAGGATGAAAGAAGAAAATATCATTTAAACAACTTTCTTAGGAATAAATTATTCAAAGGGGACAGCAGTGCTAACAAGCCCAAGAAAAGAGATGCCATCTGACTTGGTGCAAGCCTTGTTCAGAGATGCTTTTTTGTTATTCTCTTTGTAATAGAGATGAAGGAAGGGACAAATCTGAAAAATCCTAGCTCATCCTGTCTCATTTCTAAGTATCATTAATCTCCTTTGCCCTGCCAAGTTTCTTTCCTATTTTCTAGCTGCATTTGCAGTTACTATTTATTCTGTGTATATGACAGCTATAGATAAATAACCCTGTAGGGTTAGGTAACAACAGTTTTCACTGAGTCGCCCCTTGTTTACCTATGTTTAGAACACAGTTTCTCTACTCCTGATGGTCATCTAGATAGCCTGTGTTTCTGAAGATAAAGCATGTTCACATGAGATCTTCTTTACATCAACTGCTCCTGTGCCTTACCACCCTCGACACCGGGCTTGCTTCTGCACAACATTTTCCTTCTACCTGCCACAAGTATTGTGGGAGATGTTACAAGAAAAGATATGGCAAATTTCCTGGATGGATACACATCATGTTCTTCAGTTGTCATGAGTGTCTGTTACTTTAGCTCTGACTTCTACTAAACACATCATGCAAACATGATATTTCTTTCAGATACGTTAGAATGAGTTGTGCTCCTGGTACTCTAAGCTTTTCCTGTACTTAATTGTTTCTCTAAAGATTTTTCTGTCTGTGAATGAACTGTTTCCCCTCACAACCACATCTTCTTATTTTCAACACTTTTTGATGCATGTTCATAATTATACTCTTCTTATGCACATCTCAGAAAATAACAATGATTTGACAGGCAGCTGAAATGCTTCGTGGCTCACTCAAGGTCATGTGACACATGATTAATACCACGTTTCACCCTGCCTGCATGCAAATTACTGAAGGAAGTAAAATCACTCTTAACAGAGTATTAGACACCTGGTGAGTTTTATTTTGCCTATAATATTTTCAAGAAGTTGTGAAAGATTAGTAATTTGCTAAGTTATTACCATCTAATTCAGACTTTTCTGTGTTGTTATGTTCCTCTGTCTTCCTTATTCTGTACTGCAAGCCAGTAGCTTTTCTAGAAGAAATACATGTTCAGTATTAATAGGGATTATGTATAATCTATGTATAATCACATTTTTCCAGCTGATTTTCACCCTTACTTATAAATGGACTGCTAAACTGTTAACTTTGGACATCTGTCTTCCTCGCCTTCAAGGACCACTGATGCAACCAGAAAACAAATACAAGTGTATTAACTTGGATGTAATCTCCATCTTCATCCCAAAATTAAAGTCATTAAGAAAATGAAAGCCCTAGATTGGACATTACATTTCTAGAAGCCTAATTATTGGAAGTTTAACAATAAATGGATGGAAATTATTTTTTCCTTGAACTTATCACTTTATTTCAAATCAAATATGGTAGTTACAACACCTTCCTAAGGAAAACAATCCAGTGCACATTTCTTTAAACTGAATATAAGGTCATGCTAAATGCCCAGTCATAAAGAAAATAAACAACAATTTTTTTATTTGTAACTTCAAAATATATAATAACCATTAAATTAGTATATATGAGACAGCTCAGCTTGTGACCTTGGCTAAATTACTAAGTTTGATTGTTAGAATATGGAGATGTAACTCCCTTATTTGGGCATTCTGAATCTTGTTTAGAGATGCTGAGCAATGCAGGATGAATTCAGTTGCCTCTGTATCAGGTCTTATATTTTGCCTCAGCTTTGTCTATGTTTTTCCCCTTTCTGCTCTGTAAAACACATCAAGTCTTAACTCATGGGCGTCATAAATTCAAAACAGGTTTCTTTGATCAGAGATGGAAAGCTTTAAGGAAACACAACATAACTATTTGTACTGAACATAGGGCTCTTTCTCTTCCATCACTTGTGGAAACATATTTGTGGCCCTTTCTCTTTCATCATTTCTATGGTTGATCAGATAGTCATGTGGATGCCAAGATCTGTAAGATTCAGATTCAGAAAATACATCTGGCACTTTGGCAGACTTCAGAAACATAGCAATCTTGCACTTGCCTCTGACTATGTCACCTGCTCAGCTTGTCCTTTCTCAGAGTTTGTAACATGATCCTTAACTGCTTTCCCAGATTACTTTGTACACTTGAAGTGTGGGTTTATACCACCTGCATTCAGTACTATGCTTCTTTGATGTAAGTCGGTGTACAGAGATGTTTGACACATCCTGAGTAGTTGATCTCTGCCCCATGTGATGGAATTCTCACTTGCTGAAGCACGTTCTCTTTTACACACAGTTATCTTTCCCCACTGCCTCTTCTTGGTATGATGGAAATGAAACATCATAACATGAAATGTGCATGGAATTTTCTCATGAATGTATCACAGAACCTCCAGATATACACCTATATAACTTCACATTATCATACTATTTCTCCTCTTTTCCGTAACTTTTCATCTTAACTTACGTATGAAAAGATAGTCATATTTATATTTATTGATAATAAATTTTAAAAGCTAACTAGTCACTGTACACTTTCCACTTACACTCCACAGACAAATTTCCAAGGCCAAGATTATTTGTAATTGAACAGCCTTGCCCAGGTGAATTTATTGTGTGAAAGAAATTCATAAAGGATTCAATATGAACTATAATGTCATTGACAATTGTTGTACAAAATCTATCATATACACACTACCTACTAGAAGTGTTTGTATTCTGATCAGTTAGTCAAATGTTGTTTTACAAAACAGAGCAGAAGCCAGCTTGAATACTCCTGTTCTAGTCTGGAGTTTTTATATGGTCAAAATGTTTGCCAGTTGTTGATGTGGATTAATTTCTGAGTGACATTTAAAACTTCTGTAAGAAATTTAAAACTCAATGAAAAGCTACAGCTGATCATACTCTAACTGATCTTGTCCTGTTCCTTTTGATGTTTTTCAAGGCCTGAGACAAAACAATCTACTAAAACAAATTCAGCTTATTTGCATTTTATTATCTGCTGTTGAAGCGTTGGTGAGAATTTCTAAGTATCAAATATATTCAACTCATTAATAAAACGTGAAGAATTCAGTGAACTGGTCATTCGTACTTTCCCCCTCTTGTTCGTCCTATTTTCTTTCTAAAAATGTAAAAATCCTCCAATTAAAAGACATTTATTTGGAGGGGAAGAAAAGTTAACAGACTGTTTCACAGTATTTTCCTTATAGTTGAAAATAATATATTTTCCATGCAGTGAAAACTGTGAGAAATGGAACTGTGCAAGATGTTTTGAAGATATAACCGACCCAGGTAGTACCTTTCCAAATAATAGCACTTTTTGATATTCACTTGGCATTGAGAAAAAATTATTGCAGTCAATATCTAAATACTAAATGTTACTTTGACCTAATTTTCTATATTGGGTATAGAATGACAAGGTGATAAAGTGATAGGTTCCATTAAAAAGGCACCCTGCATGTGTTGTTTGGGGTTGTTTTTTTCGTGAATAAACTCTTTTCTGGCATTGCCTATGACAAAGTCATTTTGATAGGGCTATAGGACTTTCTTTCACCTAATTTCCTTTGGCAGACCAAGGCAGTTTTTAGCATGGTGATTGATCTCTTGGTTATCTGGACATTCTCATTTTAAACTGCTGTTGAAGAGACCTGAATAATTTACACTTCCTGCCATGAACTTGGCAGCTTCTTTCAATAGCTGCTGATTTATTGCACCAAGCATTGTGACAGCTCTCTAGTCTGTATAAATGCAACATGCAGTTACAAAAAGTAGTACATGTAGTTGTGGATTACAAACTTCACTCCTGTCATGAAGAGCTTTTAAAGGCTTCTCTAAACTGGCAGAAATTACCTTAGCACTTAGACCATTCTGAATTGGTCCCTAGTCAGTCAATTAAGAATGAAAAAAAAAAAAGGAAAATAGAAAAGAAAGTAACAAAGGAATTTAACAGTAAAACTAACCAAAACCAAATGCTACAAATAACCCTGAGCAGTGAGCTGCAGTATTTTTCCTCAATGATTATGTCAATGAATATCTGAATTCATGCATTACACCCTGAGAAACTTCAAATATTTCAGCTTAGGTTATCCAAGACCTTTCTTGGCAAGAGAAGTATCAGGCACACCAGCTGTTTGCCTAGAGTTTGCAGCCAACAGTCTAAAAAGCATCCAGCAGCAGGATAGAAAGAAGGAAGAAGGGATGAGCAAATCAGCAGAGCTGGATGCAGCTGTCTCACTCTCAGCTGGCAGAAGGATGTCAAAGAAACACCTGAGTGCAGGGCTTTGTTACTGTCCTTTAGCTGCCTGACTCACCCCATGGCTATCCTTGCAGCAGCTTCCTCTCACTGCTCAGTGTAATCACACTTAAGTTTTATGAGTCTACTGCATATGTCAAAATTCTGTCATAGACACTTCACTGCTATTGGTCCTGCTGAAGAGTGCCATGCAGAACTAATGTCTTTCCTTCTCCATGGGAGAGCTATGTTTCCATGGATCAAGTTTACTGATTTTCAAAGAACCAATGCTTGTTTGACAGTGTACAACCAAGTAAAGGTTTATTGATTTTTTTTTTCTCTTCTTGAAATATTGCAGGAATAAAATAAAAAATTGTCTAGTATCAGTAGTATTATGCTGCTTGGTTTAAATGTGTATGCTCACAAGGTATCATACAAAATATAATAGTAAAATGAAGCATTTGGAAGTAAAAAGAAAAGGTACATACAGCCAATGTATCTGATAATTGTATATAACACATCTTTGATTTAGTCCACATCACTCCTCTATATCAATCTCCTCTATATATTTCAATCTTGGTTTTTTCCACTAAACATATAATACAAGTAAAGTATAATACTGTCTGTTCTCCATATGCATACACATACTTCAGTAACTCACTAGTACTTCAGATTTAAATGCTCATAAGTTATAACCTATCAAATTCAGAATACTTATGACAGTGTGAAGCAATGAAGTCTAATTACCCTTACACAGTGATATCTGAAAAAGAAAAATTAGCTACACTCTCTCAACAAAGCTGCTTAAACAGATCAGCATCTTAAACTTGTGAGACTTTGCCACACTCAACATTCTCCTCCTTAATCTTAATTAGGCAACCAATTCCTGCTCTTTTCATAGCACTCCATAACTCTGAGTAAAGAACATTTTAAAGTGTGCAGTTTTTAACTTGTGAGTAATTAAGAGATAGTCTAATTTTCTCCAGGTGAGTGTTATCTTTCATAGTTCAGACTAACCAGACTACTATAAAGGTCTCAGAATCATTAATGATTCTAAAGATTTTAAAGATGAAGATTTTGTCCCAATACAAGATGTCAAATTCTGTATGGTATGTTACAAGAAAGAAGAAAATACCAATTTTGTAGAGAATCTCAGTCTTAAAGTTCAGGCAATATTTCAGAAAGCAGAGCCCAACTAGCAAAGTTGTATGGAATTGCTATGAGACTCCTCTGTAGCCATGGGCACATTGTCATGGTCCCTGGAGTGTGACAAGGATCCTCTCCCACGTGTGAAATACAGCTGTACACTTGGTGTACAAATGTTGCTACACAACAAAAACTAAGATTTATATTTAAAACTGCTCTGGCTCTGCTGGTAAATATGGCAATAGTGAGAATCAGAATTTATTTTTAATAATAGCCTTTTTAATTAATAACTGCTAAGAATTCAGACTGTTCAGGAACTGTTTCTGTCACACCCTCTAAAACAGCTCTTTTATTATATTTCTAGAAATACCTTTTAAATCCCAAGTTTTAAACCTCCTTAAAAGTGCTCTTTTCTGTTCCTCAGCAATTGTCTAGGTTTTTTTCTTATTTCCCCTGACCTCTCCTCATCCTCAGTTCTCTTTAAAGATCACTCTTTTTTGCCCCCTGTGTTCTATCTGTCATTTATTTTTCTTCCTGGCCTTAATTGCTGGGTTCGTTTCCCTAATCAGCTTCTTTTCTGTGCAGCTTAGAGACTTCTCCTTTTATGTCACTCTTCAGTGTTGGCAACTTCACACTAGTTTCAGAAATGTGAAGAAACCCAACATCATGGCCTGAATGCTCATGACCCTCACCTCTTTGCACTGCCTTGCAGACACAAAAGAAATTATAAAGCTGGCCAAAAATAACTTTTTCAGAAATCTACGGGTACTGAATGACAGAGGTCTCTTAAGTCTGCCAGAGATAATAAGGTGACCACAAGTTGTCACAGATACAGATGTGGCTTTCAGGTGCCATATTTTTCAGTAGAGGCACATGGGAAACAGATTAAAATCTGAAATAAAAACCTAATCAGGGACAGACATAAAACCAACTACCCAATGTACAACTGACCTAAATATGGGTGAATTTTCTTGCTAAAGATATTTTTTCCTTTTTTTATTTGAGGTTCATTGTTCAAATTTTTTAACCTGGCTATACTGTTCTCACTGTAGAAAACAAACAAAAAAAAAACCACTAAAATGTATGGCAGTCAGGAGTCTTGGGTCAGCAGCAGTCTGGTTGTTTTCAGGCACTTTGGGTTTACTGTGATTTAAGGAGGAATTAGAGGGTGGTAACTCCTAAACTCCTACCACAGATTTTTCCTAAACATGAGGGATGACATGTGTTTTGACTCCAAGAGTACCTCAGAGGCTCTGGCTCTGAAGGTTTCTGACTCAAGGACTGTGCTGGTTAAGGCACTTTACATAATCTCACTTTTTACTAAGAATGGATCACATGCAATTGGATCACAAAAGGATTCAGGATTCAGACTTTAAAAACAGACAGAGGAATTTGCAGTCCAAAGAAAACAGACCCAAAAAGAAGAGTGAGTGGAATACAATATACACATAAAGTGATGGTAGGGTTTATTATTTTTACTTTAATTTGCTTATCCATCTATGTATACACTTTACATCAACATATTAGCAGTCTATCTACTTCAGCACATTTCTGATGTATCCAGGAGGAATCAGCTTTCAAATGTATGAAGAATTTCTGGTACTTTTAGTTTAGTCTTGCTATTTCCAGCATTTTTGCTCTCCCTATGGAGAACTGATTTTTTAATGTGAGAAAACTAAGACAGTCCCTACTGATTTGAATAACTACAGAGTTACAGACTAATGGAAACTGGGAGAGACACCTGAATGGTCAACACCACACAGGGGCTAACTTTGCAGTTAGGTCAGGTTATTCAGGACTTTCTACAGTTAATTTTTAACATCTTTCAGGGCAAACTACCCAAAATCACTGGCAGACCTGTTCCACTGCATAGTCAATTTTATTGTGGAATTTTTCATCTTATCCTGTCCCAGGCAACTACTGAGAGTCTGGCTTTCTCTTCTATATCCTCTGCCATCAGGTATTTATCCATACTAATAAGATCACCCCTAAGTGATCTCGCTTCTCTTCTTCAGGCTAAATAGCCCCAGCTCTTTCAGCCTCTCCTCATATGACAGGTGTTCCAGTACCTGCAGCCTTCACTGGACTCACTCCACCAAAGCCATGCATCTCTTGCCCTGCAGCACCCAGATCTGGAAGCAGCACCTGGATGTGGTCTCACAAGTGCTGAGAGTAAGTGTCACTACTCTTCAAACTGCTGGTGATATTTTTCCTAACTCAGCTCAGGATGTTTTCAATCTTTTTCTGACACATTGCTCATGAGGTTTTTCATGCTGCTTTCTGACATGCTGCATTCCATATTGTTGGCCCCCAGCATGTACTGGTGCATGGTCTTCTTGTTCCCATGATTTTTCTTTACCTTTATAATCTCATGAGGCTCCTGTCTACTGACTTCTTCAGCCTGTCAAAGTCCCTCAGACAAGTACCAAGCCCATCTTGCACAAGAAACACTCTTCCCTGCTTTGTATCATCTGTAAACTTGCTGAATGGCCTCTCCACCAGAATCCAGGTCATTAATGAAGATGTTAAACTATATTGGCCATTGATTGGATATTGAACCCTGGAGCACACCACTAGTGATTAGTTCTCAGTTGGAATTCATACCACTGACCACAACTCTTTCAGCCCAGCTAGTTTTTGGTTCAACTCCCTGTGCACTTACATCCTGTGCTTCTCAGTCTGTCTGTGAAGGCATTATGGCAGACAGTATTGAAAACCTGGTTGAGGTCTGTAAACACTGAACATCCACTGCTCTCCCCTCATCCATCAAGCCAGCTATCTTAGAACAGAAGGTTATCAGTTTGGCTAAGCATAAATCCATGATGACTACTTCTGGTCCATTTCTTGTCCTTCATGTGTTTTGAAATGGTTTCCAGGCAGTCTTCCACCATTACCCTCCAAGGGATCAAGGTGAGGCTGACTGGTCTGTAACACCCTGGATCCCACTTCTGTACCTTCCTAAAGATAGGAGTGACTCTCATGGGCACACCCTGCCAGGTCCCATGGACTTGTGCATATTTTGTTTATTTAAATGTTCTCTAACCTAATCCTCCTGTACTGAGGCTGAGTCATACATGCTCCATACACTTCTGGGGTTTCTAATTGCTGCTCTTGACAGAAGACAGAAGTTAAGTAGGCATTAACTACTTCAGCTTCTTCTGTGTCCTTTATCATGAGCTCCCCTGCCCTATTCAGTAGCAGACCAACATTTTCCATAGTTTTCTTTTTGCTGCTGATAAACTTTTGAAAACTTTTCTTGTTCCACTCAGGTCTCTTGTCAGATTTATTTCCAGGAGAGTTTTGCTTTCCTAACCATGTCTCAGTATGTTCAAACTGCTTGTCTGTATTCTTCCCAGGACATTTTTCTCCTTTTCCATCTCTTGTACACTTATTTTTTTGTGTCTGAATTTTGTCACTATCTTCTTGTTTATCTTTTCGCTTCATTTTGTGTTCATTGGGTTCAACTACTCTGGAGCTTGAAAGAGGATATTCTTCAAAGTCAACAAATTCTTCTAGAGGTCTCTTCTCTCCATATATATATCCCATGGGTTTATTTGAAGAAGATTCAGACTCCCCTGAAGTTCAGGGTTGTGATTCTCCTTTGTTTACTGCTCTCCTGAACACCATAACCTCATGGCCACTACAGCTAAGGCTTCCCCTGAACATCCACAAACAGAGTCTTCCTTTCTTGTCAAAAACAGGTCCAGCAGAAAATCACCACTTATCATTTCAAAACCCTTGGTGACCTGTCCTTCTGTGTTGCCCATCTAGCAGATATTGTAGTCCTCGAAGTTCTCCATGAGATGCAAGTCTCATGAATGTGAAGCTAACTCTAGCAGTCTGAAAATGGCCTTATCTACTTGTTCTCCCTGACCAGGCAGTCTGTAGCAGACATACAGAAATTATTCCTGTTGGTCAGCCTGCTAATCCTGACTGATAAACTCTGAGTTAACTCACCATGAATTCCAAAGCAGAGCTTCGTGCACTCCCACTTCTCACATAAAACGCAACTCTTCCTACTTTCCTACCCTCCTACCCAGTGTCTAAAGAACCTGTATACCACTATTGCAGCACTTCAATTATAAACCAGCCCACCATATGCCTGTGATTCCAATGAGGTCATAGCTCTGCAACTGCACAGAAACCTCTCATTTCTCCTATTTCTTCCTTGTGCTGCATTCATCAGTGTACAGACACTCAGATATGCCTTTCTCCTAGAAAAACTATGACAGCTTTCCCAAAAATTTTGTCTTGTACAACTGTCATATGCATACAGAATGTGGGATGATCCCACTTCAACATTTTATACTGATTACAAATGCCCATATCCAATATCCTTTGCATGCTTAAGACAATCTATTACTTCCTCAGTTGACTTTTGGTCATTCTTTCTCTCACCATCATTTCTAGATTAAAGCTTTTTTTATGTGAGATTTCACTATCCTGGATGCCAGGAGCAGGCTTTTCAGGGATCTGCTTCAAAGACTATCACAACATAAAGCCAAGGATGGCAGAGGGGACCAAGAAAGCCAGTTAATGCACACAGATCACATCCTTCAAGCTCTCAAGTAATGCATCCCAACAAAGAGGAAGTCAGGTAAAAATGCCAAGAGAAACGAGTGAATGAAAAAGGAGCTCCTGGACAAAAAAAACACAAGAACAAATAGCCTGGCAGGAATACAAAGAAATGGAGCAGCCAGGGATCACACTATGAAAGCTGTTAGAATCAAACCCTTTATTGAAGAGAAAGAGACATCAAGGACAGAAAATCCTGTCACTACATGCCCTTGTCTCTTACATCTTTCTTGTAGGGTCACTTCAGGTACTGGAAGGTCAGAGAAGCCTTCTCCTCTCCAAAACTGAACACAACTCTCTCAGCCTTTCCATACATCACTCTGATCATCCTGGTGGCCTCCTCTGGACTCATTCCAAGAGGTCCATGTCCTTCCTGTGCTGAGACCCCAGAGCTGGATGCAGGGTTCCAGGTGGGCTCTTAGCAGAGCAGAGCAGAGGGGCAGAATCCCCTCCCTGCCCTGCTGCCCACGCTGCTTTGGATGCAGCCCAGGACACCTTTGGCTCTCTGGGCTGGGAGTGCCCATGGCTGGGTCAGGTCCAGCCTCTCACCCACCAGCACACCCAAGTCCTTCTCTCCAGGGCTGCTCTCCATCTGTTCATCCCCCAGACTGTGTTGATACCAGAGGTTGCCCTGACCCAATTGCAGCACCTTGCACTTGGTCTTGTTAAACCACATGAGATCCCATGACCCCACTTCTCCAGCTTGCCCAGGTCCCTCTGGATGGCATCCCATCCTTCAGGTGTGTCAACAGCACCACTCAGCTTATTGCCGCTTGCAAATTAACTAAGGGCACACTTGATTTCTCTGTCTATGTGACTGATGAAGATATTAAAGAGCAGGGACACCNTGAAGAGAAAGAGACATCAAGGACAGAAAATCCTGTCACTACATGCCCTTGTCTCTTACATCTTTCTTGTAGGGTCACTTCAGGTACTGGAAGGTCAGAGAAGCCTTCTCCTCTCCAAAACTGAACACAACTCTCTCAGCCTTTCCATACATCACTCTGATCATCCTGGTGGCCTCCTCTGGACTCATTCCAAGAGGTCCATGTCCTTCCTGTGCTGAGACCCCAGAGCTGGATGCAGGGTTCCAGGTGGGCTCTTAGCAGAGCAGAGCAGAGGGGCAGAATCCCCTCCCTGCCCTGCTGCCCACGCTGCTTTGGATGCAGCCCAGGACACCTTTGGCTCTCTGGGCTGGGAGTGCCCATGGCTGGGTCAGGTCCAGCCTCTCACCCACCAGCACACCCAAGTCCTTCTCTCCAGGGCTGCTCTCCATCTGTTCATCCCCCAGACTGTGTTGATACCAGAGGTTGCCCTGACCCCATTGCAGCACCTTGCACTTGGTCTTGTTAAACCACATGAGATCCCATGACCCCACTTCTCCAGCTTGCCCAGGTCCCTCTGGATGGCATCCCATCCTTCAGGTGTGTCAACAGCACCACTCAGCTTATTGCCGCTTGCAAATTAACTAAGGGCACACTTGATTTCTCTGTCTATGTGACTGATGAAGATATTAAAGAGCAGGGACACCCCTGTCACTGATGTCCATTGGGACTCTGAGCCATTGACCACAATTCTGTGGAAATGAATACCCAATCCATCTAACAGTACCAAGGAATCATTATCTCTCCAATTTAGAGAAAATTTATTGTGGGGAACAGTGTGAAAGTCTTGACAGAAGTCCAAATAAATGATGTCTGTAACCTTTCCTTCTCCAATGATGCAATAATTAAATAAAATTTCAAAAGTATATGTATCTTAATTATGTAAGAATCAAGACTGTTTAAATATAAAATATATCTTTTAAAATGTGAATACTTTCATATGCTCTTGTTTGCACAGATGACATGCTACTAAGTACATACACAGGTATAAAAATTTCCAATACTGTAAATGACTTTTAAACTCACGCCAATAAAAAACAGAGAAAATTCCATTCAATTTAAACTGATCAGTTTATGCCCTGAAGCATAAGAAGTAATCATTCTCATTTTACTCTACTGAGTGGAATTGCAGATGCTATTCTTCTTAACACAAGAGTTTTTTTCCTTTTTTTTTATTCTTTACATTCTGATTTGTTCTATTTAGTTCTCTTCAAGCAAATCCTCTGACTGGTACTGCTGCAGAAGTAGAAAGTGTTTTCTTATAAACTTAGTATTGCTTTTCTTCTAGTGTATCTGTCAGTTCTTGTGAAAGTTCTCACATCATTTCTCAAACATCCCAGAAATATTCAAGAGTGCAACAGATTAGATCATGTAATAAGACTGATAACTAAGAAAGAAAAAATAAAAATCAGTGTAATTAAAGGAAATAACTGGAGAGTTTTTGAACAGGGTTTTTAAGATGCATTTAATCATGAGAAGTCATCAGAAATTCTCCTCTTTCAGCTAAGTACTGTAAGTAGCTGATCCCAGACCTCAATATCTATAAAATTGTGATGGAAAATATTCTGAACTACGGGGGAAAAAATCTTTTGAATAACTAAAGAAAGCATTACCACATTCTGTAATCCAATAACACACATCAAAGTTATTAACACTACCCTCTTAACACTGACTGAACTGCACCTAAGTATCAATTCATTTTCAATTCAGATTAAAAAGAAATTATAAAATAATTTTTGCAGAAATAGAAATGAACATGACCTTTTCCTGACTGAGCTGGAAACTAGAAAGCATGTCAATTCCTCTTCATTATTTTCAGAAAGGGAAATCATTGTCTTTGGGAAACTAATTTAAAGAGGGCATATCGCACAATAGAAACAAGAGTCTCTCATTTTTTAGCATACTTTCCCTTCAACAGAAATAATATAATCTTACTTTTTTTTACAAAAGGATAAAAAAATCAAACTTCAAAAAGTTTGAACATTGATCAAAAATCATTTTTTATTTCCATCAAGCTTAGAGTGCAGCAAGCTAAATTCATTCAAGCTAAATTCATTCAAGCTAAATTCTACAGAAACATTTTAAGCCAACAGCTGGCCCTCAAATAACTCCCTACTAAAAGTATATACTAAAAAAGCACAATTCAGGCTCTTGCTCTTACCTCAGTCATCTTCTTTTTCTTAGTCCTCCATCGTCTATCAAATATTTATTCTCTCTAATGCAGATAGCACATTTTCTGTGTTGATAAAATGCAGCTCACTAAGAGTACCTCTTTTTTACTACAGCTTCCCATTTGTAGCCCAGTAATGTAACAGCAGGACTACTTCACCTCTTAGAAATAACAGCTAGGGAAAAAAAAAAGTTAAAATCCTTGTTTTGAAGACAATATTTTTGGACTCTCATTCCATATCAAAGTTTTATGTAAGCTGAGTTCCCAAAGAAAATCTAGGAGTGATAGAAATAAATGAGTCTTGTATTTGTCATAGGACTGTAACAGAAATACAAAACTTCTCAAAAAATATGCTGGAAGGAGACAGTTACATTCTTGACATCAATGAGAGCAATCTGAAACATGCTAATTAGAAGTATTTCAAGCCTAAAGAAAGGTCTACTCAGGCATTGGTGATAATAAGTGTGTAAAGAGCCCTCACCATGGCACTCTCCATGGAAATTCACTGCTCTGATTGAAAATCTGTTTCATCAGATGCAGGGCATAGCCAGATGCCAAAATTGACTCTCAGCAGTGTACACCAGTCACACAGTGCTTTGAACAAACAAAACAATACAGTAACAATGAAAAGATGACCATCTGATTTTAAAGGCAAAAATTGCAAACCATAGTATGACTGAGAAGAGGAAACAACAGATAAAGAAGCTGAAGCTCATAATGGTTGAGGGTGAGACACAGAAATATGCTTGGTGTCTGAAGTAGCTTTTTCACAAATGACCTACAAAATTTGCAGAGGGGCATAGATCTCACCCAGTCTTTGGGGGAAGAAAATATTAAAAAGTAAAACTTGTGAAGTTTTTAAAGACACTAACATATATAAAAAAGCCTACATCACTAGGCCACAATCCTTGGGCTGACAATAAAAGAAAATACTTAAACAAGCAAACCCTGAAAGATCAGTGAAATAGAAATCAATACAGAGAATAAAGAACAAAAAAAGAAAACAACAACAACAAAACAAAAATCAACAAAAAAACCCAACCAAACAAAAAATACAAACAAACAAAAAACCACAAACAACCAGGCTATAAACTCACATTTGAACTGAAAAACACATTTTAAGTCTCTATCATAGGGAAAAGAAACTGAAGGCAAATTGTAGCAGAAGAGAAAAAGAGCTATGCAAGAAAATGTGTTTCTACCATATTACTAATGCCTCCCATAGACAGACATTTTTAAGGCTAAGCAGAAAACCAAAGGGGTAGGATGTGTATACAGGATATAAAAAGCTGCTATACTGCTATATGCTGTATTATTTTTGCTCCTTTTTGGCTCCATAGTTCAAATGATCACATCAGCAAAATAAAATACTTGGATGTTATTCCAGAAGAGCAGTTTCTGGATATTCTAGATAATCAGTCTAGAAGACTTAAATGCTGCAATACTGAGCGATGCTTTTATAAAACCTCAAATAATCTGTTATATTATCTTGACATGCCTGGCTCAAACTTGGCCATGACCAAACAACCGTCCTTGAAATCCAAGGGCAATCGATGCTACTTTATGAAATTATCACAAACTTACACTAATTAATATTTCTAAGTCTGTAAAGCCAATGGCAATAGAAAAACTAGAAAGACCTCACAATATCCAGGCCTTAGCAATATTTAGGAGAGAAAGCACTAGAACATCAGACCAGAAGGGCAATGCTTAAAAGGTAATTTTAGTGGAAAAAAGATAAATAAGATTTGATGTTTGAAAATAAATTAATCAAAAAGATGACACTTGACAAAAACACTCCTGTACCAAAGAGAAGAAAAATCACCTGTTCCATCACTTTCACAAGGAAACATTGAAACTTTGTGGGACAGCTATTCAGGCCTACACGCTAATCCAACACAAGTCTGTCAAAAAGAAATTTATGCTGAAATGTGGATACTCACTGAAAAACTAATTACAAACCTTAGCATGGAGAATGGCATATTTGATGTCCAAACCATAAAGCGTGTGGAAATAGTGCCACAGAGGAACAGAACAGATTCCTTTTCATCCCTTGAGCATTACTGACACAGGAAAAACAGCAGGAGTAAACAAGGACATACAGCAATTCTGCAGTTTCTGTTGTTCAACCATTTTAATTGCTGTGTCCAGGCTGGAGTTAATGCAAATAGTACAATGAAATCATAGCTGATTAACAGCCCATATTCCAATTCCCGTAAGACAGTTTGTTTAATCCAGGATTCTCAGTACACAGAATGTTCTCAATATAGAAAGTATGAAAGTATTTATGAATTTTAATATAATATATATTGAGCAGTCACTTGCAAAATAAAAACACATTTAAAGTTCAATTTGAATTCCGTAGAAAAATTCTTACATATCCTGAAATTCAGAGTAGACTCTTAATTGTATTATGATTGTTTGTCAAGCTTGAATCAAACACAGTTTGATTGAATACAGTCCCAAAATATGTTTGTTATGGTAGAACAGTTGAATGGGAAGATACTATATTTAATCTAAGCCTTTCCAATTTAAGAGCTAATTATTAAGGTATATTGTATATAAATACAATTTATAATAAATGTATCTTTCTAAATAGAAATATACATAAATTTATAACACATACAAAATATCAGCAATTTCAAGCATAAAAAATTAATAATCTCAAGACATAGATGCATCCATAAAAGAAAACAAATGGTAATGATATATTTGCTCTTCCTCAAGAGTGCTCCAATAGCATTTTAATTTTGAGGTCCCTGCTACAGACATACATATAAGACTCAATTAGTTCTTACAATCTTTATTAATTCCAGGAGTCAACAGACATTAATATACAAAAGAAGTAAATGGTAACTTCCCAACTGAAATCAGAAAAAATGTGTTTTCTGTGTTTTGATAGAAAGATATAGACCAGGTTTGAAAGGTACCAGACTAAAGGTCTTGATCATTCAAATAGTATTCAAACCCAATTCTTGGGCTGCCCTTGGAGAGAAGTATGGCAGTGGAATCAGTTAGCATCATTAATAGGAGGGATACGAAATGGTTGCAGTTCTGAAATTTACTTCACCTCATTCTCTAAGCCATCAGGAAAGAAGAAACTTCTTTTTTCATCTTTGGATGTAATTTTGAGTCTGTCTGGGCTGAAACCCTAAGGCAGAATATCTGTGGGGATGTTGAATACTTGAAAATCTTCAAAATCACTAATGAGCCAACAAACTTGAGGCAAACCTTTCTTTATTCTTCATGTACAAAAAAATAATCAGATATATTTCAGTGAGAAACACATGTCTTGCTTAGGTACAAAGAAAGATGCACAAAATAGAAGAAGAAAACATGAATAATAATTACTTCATCTCCATAGTTCATCAATAGAGGCTGAAATTCATCACTAGTATGTTATAATTGGATCGATTAATTTTTAAGTCCTACAAAAAAGTCTTTTCAGTCCCTTCAAAAAACTTTCCTGCTCACAGAGCAGTTATCTTCTCTTCCTTTACATTTGTGGAGGTGAAGCAGTAAGATAACTAATTTAATGCTTTGTGGCAGAAGTAATGGATTACATTTGGGATTATACCCTAGGGATAATACTTAAGCAGGAGATGGGAGAAGGCTATTAGAAAAGAGCAGAACTGATATTACAATGCATTCTTGAAATAAATGCCATGAAAGGAAGATGAATACCACTTGATGCACACTGTGAGCTCAATCTACAGGGAGTGGGACCCCCCATAAACAGTTTTACAATGTAAAGCACTAAATAAGCCATACAAAAAGCAATTTAAAATAATTAAAACACTTCTATATATTTTTAGTGTTAAATTTCTCTGATGGCATACAAGTCTCCAATTATTTAGAACTCTGTTTAGTGGTGCAAAATATTTTCTTCCACAAGATGAAATTTTTTCAATTACTTTCTTATTTAGTGAGGTCTGAATGCCATTTTAGGCATCAAACCACTTTGTCTTAAACATTTTGATATTCCAGGAACATCTCTCTCTGCTATGCTGTGCACCATTTGTTTTCAATATTCTTTCTGTGTTGTTATGTCTTAGGTAGCTCAAAGCCCTTTCTGAAGGAACATGTATGTCTAACACAGACTTTTTTGAAGGAAAAGGTGGATAGAGACATAATATTGGACCATGCTCTTGTCACTACAGTAATATTCAGACTCCCTCCTGGGCCGCAGAATCTATCAAATCGCTCTCCAAAAATCACAGACTGGCACTCAGCTGTAAGCACAAAGAAAATATTGGCATGATGGCATCATCCTCTCTGATTAAATCATTTTTTAACTGAAAGTGTCCTATATATGCAGCAGCTTATTTCACCAGCTGTAAGTTACAATAGAAACAGTTGCATCCTTATTGAAAAGTGCTAAGACTGTCTACAAATTTTAAAGTACCATTTAAACAAATATTTCTTATTTAGCAAAAAGTATTTTAAGTATTACTCTCATGTGTTTAAATACAATTTTAAATCTTCCCAATTTTAGGATATGTCTGGCATGATTTCTGTTGCTAATTTAATCAAATAAAATTCATCAGACATCATGTTTATTTAAACTTTTCTTTAATTTCATGTAGGAAGAGAGAGATAGCATTCCCTACATAAATATTGCACTGACTGATTTGTTTTATATCAAGTACTTTTATTTTTTAATTATTTTTAAAGTTTAGTCATTAATTTAATTACAAAAAGGCCATAGCAAATTTGTGTTAGCATTCTGATTGCTTTAACATGAATAAACATTAACAATCAGCTGAAAAACATTTCAATAAGCTCACAGTGGACTTTATTGAAAAGACTCATTCTATGTCCTTAATCCTGTCTGAAATTTTATCAAATGCATAAATTTCAGGGGAATGTTTTAATCTCAGCTCAATATACTTTTCAGTAGAGCTATGTTTTGGCAGTTTTACAAGTAACAGAGACTGTTTTAATTCACACAATCCTCATTTCAGAAAATATTCCTAATAGTTTTTAGCTAGGACTTCTGAAAACCAGTCACAGTTCCTAAAGACATTTGCACAGGTTTTATCTTGGATTAAGGGAAGAAATTAGCATGACTGCTGCAAACCACAGGTGCTTGACTTTCATAACTAATGAGTTAATCACAGCTTTCTGGTCACCCACTGTTATCTCTTAATTTTTATCTCCTACAGCTTTTTATAATTTTACAAAATCTGTAGAGATTACCTACAGATTTTAAAATTTGTTTCTTTGATTATGTTAGTTGCAATTCTGCCTAGTGCCTTCTGTGATATGAACTTTTCTCTAAATGTTTTTTTGGCAGTTGATATCTCTTGTGTTTCTAAAAGGAATTTTAAAAAAATAAAATATGGGATCCATTGTTATTTTTGTCCTGGGCATCTGGGGCCTCAGAATTAACATTAATCAGAATTTTTTAACTCTGGCATTTAGATGTAACGTACCTCTGGGTACATTACTAGCTTCTAAAGCACAATTAAATTAAAATCCCTTCATTATTTTGTATCTAGAAAGACAACCGTGTGCCCTCTATTACTCAGTAACTTATTGACAGAAGTTGGTAAATAGGGTGAGTTGTTCTGTCTGCACTTAGACCATTTTGAAGTAGACCAAGTATAGAAAATTTTTGCTAATTCTTTTTGCTTTTTCTGAGTTATGATGTAGTATTATTCAGACACCTTAGATAAGGTATTTTAGAAAGTGTGAGAAATACATGCTGTAGAATTTCCATTATAATTACAGTACACAGTTCTTCAATGTTCTTATTCCTAGTAAGGACTGCCATTATAAATAAATGGAAGCATGCAATTTCCCTTAAAGACCAGATCAAGGCTCCTTTCCTTCCTACCCTGTCCTCATTTCAATACAAAAGGTTAAAACAGTGTATGGAAAAGGTAAATTGCTCGTCTCCAGTTTTGGGGATATGGGATTCCTTTTCACTCTTAACTTAACTCCCAGGGAAAGATTAATGCAATACAGAAAGAGCCCTACAGTCTTTATCATCCAAGTGAACTTCAACCTGGGCTGAACTGGACTTCAAGAATTAATAAATTCTGGGCCAGGTCACTAACTACCACATTAATTGTTTCCATTCACAGAATTCCATATTAGCAAAATCAAACTTTTCCATCTTGAAAGTTAGCACCTGTCAAGTAGCATTTCTCTCACATGGCTATTCACAAATCAATTTTAAGGCTCTTGAAATAAAATTTGGCTTAGATCATTACTTAAATCAGAGGGTTATCCACTATTTGCATGGAAGTTAATGTAGCTCCCTAGTTCTCTGGCTTTATCTTCCAAGGCATTTCTAACACTCCAAAATGTTTGTATCCTGTGAGGTTAATTCCATCATCCCTACCTGCCTGAAGAAAATATCTTCCATCTGACTCTAGCCCCTTTTCACAGAATCACAGAGTGGCTGGGGTTGGAAGGGACCTTTGGAGCTCATCCAGTCCAACCCTGCTGCTAAAGCAAGCTCACCTAGAGAAGGTTGCACAGAAACATGTCCCTGCAGATTTTGAACATCTCTAGAGAAGGAAACTCCACAGCCTTTCTGAATAACCTCTTCCAGTGCTCAATCACCCTCAAAGTAAAGAAGATTTTCCTCATATGGAAATGAAACTTCTTGAGTTTTAGTACATGCCCATTGCATCTTGTCCTGTCACTGGCCACCATGGAAAAGAGTCTGCCCCTGTTTTCTGCCCTGAAGATATTTGCATGCATGTATGCAAATTTGTATGTGTGTATGTATATTTTTCTTCTTACATAAATCAGAGAAAGAATTTTCCCATCAGGAAAAGGAATATCATTAAATAATTAAACAATCATATTAACAACAGTGGTGAGGGGAATGGCCTTGTCAGGTATAAAAATGTTCCAACAGTAACTAACTTCCTCACTTCAGTAACAGTTTTCATTGACAACTTTGCCAAAGTTTCTTGAAATAAATATAATAAAACAGTCTAATACATAGCCTGTTTTCTTTCATGTCTGTGCCTGCAGACTCTCAGTCTGAAAAGTTTTTGAAACTGTCAGTGGTTTCACAGAAATGTAAATGACCAATTTCCTCCTTCTAAGAAACAAAGAGAAATATAGGTTTGTGATGGTTGGGTTCAAGGGTTAAACCAGAAAAGCAGGGCATTCTCTCATGCTGCAACAAGCAAGAATGAAATTTTTATGACATAAAAGAGAC
>VZRX01005359.1:49647-89123 GCA_013398075.1 Notiomystis cincta | reverse complement strand
AAACAAAAAAAAAAACACATGCAAACGTAGAAGTCAAGCTGAATTTCAGATTTGGACTCCAGATTCAAATAAATTCAAAATCCTGATATAGCTGGATAGACTGTGATAGAAAATTCTGTTATTCTGGTCTCTCTCATACTATCCTGAAACATACTGAATTTGGTTTTCAACACTGAAAAGCTTAAAGTGCAATTTTAGTAATTATCAAATTGAAAGGCAACAGAAGTGACTGTTTGGATGTTCATTCAAAAAGTGTCATTTATGTAACACACATTTGGTCCAATTCAAACATTAGCAAAAATAATCTGAATGTTCTGATGCAACCTAAAAACTGATGGAAATTGTTCATATGGCTGGGTGTACAAAGATAAAAGTGCATCTGTTCAGCTGTAACCTGAGGAAACTGGACAGACACTTAAAACTTTTTTTTTTTTTTTGAGGGGAGAAATGGCTTTGCAGTATGGGGATAATAGCTGCTTCAGAAACCTGACAGGGAATTTTTCAGCTCCAAGCATCACTTATAATTGTAATAATATGTAGCACTAGAAGCTCATATCCTTCTGTAAGGATATAAAGGAAATGCAGGGATAGAGGTAAAATGCATGACATGGGAAAGAGTGGGAATCATCACTTCACAGTACTTAATTTACATGGCATCAGAAAAGCACAGAGGTTAATTTAGTGGACAAGAAGCAATGCTATGGCTTTCCAGTGAGCAGTTATATGTATCCTGTTGTGCTTCTAAGCAGGTTTCTTATCCCTACCGAAAATTTTGGAGATTGCATATTCCTTGTACACTAGAAATAACAAAGCAAAGTGTCAGACTATTTGGTAATATACTCCCCCTTACAAGACCACTTTAGCTGCCATGCTTTGCTTATGCTGTTGAAACAAACCCCAAAACCACAGCTCACCTAAACCCAAGAAGAGCAATGGGGCTTTCATTCTCTGCCTCCATCTCTTCTGTATTCTCTGGAAGGGGAAAAGAAAGGAATGTCCAAAGTCACTCTTCCTGAGAGAAACAAAATGGAAATATTATCCGTGACACTTGATGGCAATTCCCAAGTAGTATTCCCCAAAGAACTTAAATCATTTAAAACATTTAAGACAAAGAATAGTGCATCAATCTTTAAGGTCAGACCTGTAACTCTCTTATCAAGAGTCTACTTTTAAGGTAGTTTTGCAGTTTAAGAAGAACATGTGGCAAAGCACCTGAAGTGGTGATCTTCAGTTCATAGTCATTCTCAGTACAATGGTAAGGTTTAAAAAAAGAAAAGGAAAGAAAGTTGTTAAAAAGAAAATTACAGGTTTAAAACTCTTATTTCCTTTACCAAAAAAAAAAAAAAAAGAAAACCACATTTATTTCCTTTGCTCCTTTCTCAACCTCTCTCTTGTTCCATCAAAATTCTGAGAACATATATATGTATATTCTTCCTATTCCTCTGTTACTGCCCTTGGACCATCTAGTCCAGCCCATCAATTCTTTCAGGGAGTTGGGGTGTGAAATTATCTACGTGGCAGGAAAAATGAGAGGTGGGATAAGAAAGAGGAAAGTGCTCTGAGCAGACACCATTTTAGTCTACACTAGAACGTGTTTCAAATAGCTGGAAAAACAAATCCATAATCAGCTTGCAAATTTTAAAACACTTACTGTTTGCAAAACCAGTAATAAAAAAAATTCTATCAGATCTGTTCCAAAGCAAGAGTACATAAAATTTAGTTGTAGGGTATGAAATTACTTCTGCCTTTTACAGACATAATAGGATACACACCATAATTGCACAATAACACATTATTTCTCAAATAGTATAAAATGTGCTTCTTGACACTATAATCTTAAATAGTCTATATTTTTCTCTGGAGTTTTAATGTACCTATCATGCTGTACTGAATACTACTGTATGCAATCTGGACTTGGAGCCTGTTGAAGTAATTTAGACAAAAGGTACACTGTAAATGATTCTTACACAACATAAAGCTGAGTAAAATCACAAGAGTAGCAGTGGAAATGTTTTGATATATGCACTGTTTTTAGGTTCATTTTAACTGCAAGTTGTTTAACTACCTATTGAACTTGAGAAATATTTTGCTGCCTTAATAAATATTCCTTGCTGTGACGAGGAATAGTTTGTTCAGACTACACACTAAATTAGTAGATTATATAGAATAGCACGTTTATCACAGACAAATTCTGTCTTTTACTAAGATTCATGTAGCAAAGGAAATGAGAAAGGCAACCAGTGACCACCTCTGATTCCTAAATTCCCCTCAATCTTTCCTATGCTCAGGTTAGACCTGCCTCTTATGTGAAATAAGAGCCTGTGGCTAACCAGATTTGCCACACCACTAATCATCTAAAACTTCAGTGTCTAGTCCACATTCATCATCTAGGCTCTAGTCAATGAAGAAAAAGAGCCCTCTTCATCAGACAATTTGCCCAGTTTTGCAATGGGGTTCCAAAAGAGATGAGATGAACTATATTAAGAGGTCTAACGTATTACATGAACTGCACAGAGTCGGGTCAAATTCATCTGTTGAAAAGCCCCAGTTTTGGTCTGATTCAGGTGACACTAATATCAGGTTAAATGATCACTGGCACTTGTCTGTCTGTCATAAACCCTTAGGGGGCCATTGCAACACCACCACCCACCTCAGTTTTTCCATCCAGGAAGCTGGCATTGGACTTGTGTCTCTGCACAGATTAAGCAGCTTTACCTGTGAAAAATGTCACTCTGCTATTACAGCTGAACAGATAAAAATTAATTCTACTGGCATATACTGAGTGACATCAGGGCACTAGCAATGGCAGTAAAGAATTCAAATAATGGTTATACAAAAGGAGTGTAGTTAAATTCTCCATAAACACGGCCCATGTGATCCAGCCCTCCCACAAGACATATCCCAGTGCGAAAATCCTTCATTCAGCTTTCTAACACACAGTCTCCACAGAATACACACGTTGAGGATCACACTCCTTCTACACACATATATCTTTAGCTTTGTGGAAATACAAAAAACTGTTTGCTCTCACTATCTACAATATGAAGTTTCAAGTTGTGACAAAATGCTTCCAAACAGTGCTTCGTTTTCAAAGGTTATAGTTTTTCTTACAGCCTTTTTTCACTTTGATGTGCACTATGTTTTCAAGCATTCTTCTCTTTCATCAGTCCAAAGATTAAAAGGGTCAGGCTGAGACCCACATATTGTCATCACTGCATGATGTCCAGTAAGTGTGAATGGGTGCATCCTGTCTCAAACCTCTCCAAAGTGTGTATTCTCTCTGAAGTTTTAATTCAAGTGAGCTAACTCTTTTTCCGTCTCTTTTTTGTCTCAATTTTTCATGTAATTTTAAATATGACCACAGTTTGTAATCTTCTCATTCTTTTTCTCAGCATCCAGCCACCCTATGTAGTATAAATGTCTTCCCAGGTGTTCCACTTGTAAATTAATGGTGTCCCTATTGTAGTATTTGCCACTGGAAACTCAAATTTAATTATTCCAGTAATTCAGACATGTAACTCTAATGTCACATCCAAGATGTCCACCACAAGCTAACCCTGGTATTATTTGTTATCATTTATATGATATCTACTTGAGTGTGTTGCAAATTCACAGTTACAACAGCTCTCAAATACACTCTTGCAGTTTGTTCTGCAAGATCTCAACATTATAGAAGCACATAATCATAAAATAATAATTTTTGCTTGCATTTTAGTGCAAAGGGAAATGTACAGTTTCAAAATTTTGCAAATAAAAAGGTTGTTAGATTGTTTATGCAAGAAGACTGTTTAAAAATTGTTCAGTTCAAGGGTGTCTACATGCTTAATTTCTCATAGGTCTTCTCTCAATATTGGCATTGTTCACGGGACTTGTGATCCTGGATGCCAAATATCCTTTGAAATTAAGATTTTCTCTACCATAGAACCTAAATATTTTTTACACTTCCAGATTTATACAATCTACAGCGGGATTTGAGGGAAATAGATGCTCACTGAGGAGCTGTTTTGGTATATACTTGAGTTCTGAATTTATTTTAAGAGTAGACTAGCTGCCATCATTGGGACTTTTACCAGCATGTAGAAGGAAACTGTGATAGACCCCCAGACATTTTGGCCATATTTGGAAACTCTTTTGTAAGCCAATTATTGACTGATATTTCATTTTGTCTTGGCTATTGAGTTTCACATTACAAAAACAAACAAATAAACAAACCAAAACCTATTAAAAACTATTATTTGATAGAATACATTAAACAAGGTTAGATCAGTTCTTGGTTTTGTCCATTACACATGGAATTAAAAGAACAGAAGTAATGAATCCTTACATGCTTTCTACCTTACTTCAATAACTCAACACCTCAAATTCAGTGAAGAGAGATTTTCTGGCAACAGATAATGAAAAAGAGCTTTGTTTGGTAACCTGAGCCACATCTTTTTCCACGTGCCATTCAGAGAGGAAGTGGTATCTTGCAACCAGCTCTCTTGGAAATGCTTTCCTTTGGAGACAAGTGAAGATATTCTTGCTGTCTTGAAAGACTAATCCCCTGATACTTCTCAGTTTGATTCCTTGACACTATCATAACACACAGATCTTGACAAAGGTGAAGGCACAATCCTAGCCTAGTGTTGATTTGCAGTTTTACAGTATAAAGTAAAAATTAAATTGGGAAACACTGATATTGTAATTCTATTTATAAGATTGTTTATCATAGAAGATTTGCTATGTTAAAAATACAGCCTTTATTTTGATGATACAAGATAAATCTTCAGTATGAAGATTTAAACAGCTATAAATAAGGTAGTGAAGGATCTATTGTATTGCAGATATCAGATATACTCACATTTTCATCTTAACATGTTACCTGTTTTTTTGTCTTAATTTATGTCCTTAGACCTCTTGGCACATTTCCTACTCCCTTAAGTTTCTTTAACAATATTATATAAACACTTGCAACAACTCCATTTTTATTTGAGGGGAATAAGTGCATTTCTGCAAACCACCTTATGACTCAAATAAATAAAAAAATAGATACTAACTTGATAAACAAAATAGATATTAACAGGAATAAATCCAACCTATGCACTTTGTATTAGTTTAAGGCTTCTCCATGCAGCCATAGTTTATTATCATGAAATGTGCTCATTTTATAATGAATTAATGAATTAATTCACCTGGAGAAAGAGAGGAGCCCCTGCAGCTCTGAGTCAATAACTGTGCAAGAAAAGTACTTTCCAATGTTTCTACAGATACCAAAGCCAATCACCTCCTAGGTCAAACAGACCTCTCCTGAAAGCTTGAGGAAGGAACTTGCTTTTATGAAGGATAAAAATTTTGCCTTGAGAAAAGGATTATCCATGAATTGAGGACTTAATTTACAGAAACTCTAATAATCTATTTGTCCCTATCCTGCTACTTAGTTTGTGGATCCTCCTACAATCCATAAGCAGGAACAGATATTTCTGACTGGCCAATTTCCCCCTCCACCTCTATTAACTGCTGGCATCCATAGTCTTTAGAAGTCCATAGGAAAGAAAAGTAATGCCAGCATTTAGAGGAAGAATAAAAACATATTAACTCAGTTGTGGATTATATTAACTTCCTCTCAGTACATGAGTAAATAAACAGATTCATGATCCATCCCATGTCATAGCCTCTCAAAATGTGGATGCTGGAACCCTGAGACCTCCTGAGCAGGGTGACCAGCATATAAAATTTGTCTTCAGCACTCATAAATGCACTAAAAGCACATCTTGTCATTACAGATAAAATTACAACTTTAAAGTTTATTATATTAAGTGAAAAACGCGTTCAGATCCACCAAGACAAGGATCAGATTTCCTATTATTTAATAGATTTTATCTAATGCAACCACAAGAAGTGGTTTACACAGAAACACAGTATCAGGAGAAAATAAATATTCATTTGTTTAACAGGATTTGGCAAGAGAAAACAAAGAGAATATGTTGATCCCATTATCAACCAGACTGAACAATTTTATTTCAAAACAGCTGTTGAGTTTATACTCATAAATATCCAATCATCTGATAATCTAGCCCTTCTTATTGCAATTTTGTGGTCAGATTTATCTGGAATAGAGAGGGAAATTGGCCCTCTCACAGCCAACAGGAAAACAAAGTTGCTTATTCAGTCCCAAAAATTTCCATTTTTGAAAAGGATAATATTCTAACCAGAGTAAGAAAATAATATAATCTAAAAAGATCTAATGCATTTATTCTTCCTCTTTCCCTCATGAGGAAGTTGTAATTGCAATGAGGTCTGTCCTCAGTCTCCTCTTCTCCAGGCTGAGCAACCCAAGTGACCTCAGGCCCTTCTCATATGGCATCTCCTCAAGGCCCTCCACTGTCCTTTGGACACTCTCTAACACTTTCATGTCTTTCTTATGTTGTGTCACCCAAACCAGCCCCCAGCACTTGAGGTGAGGCTGCCCCAGCTCAGAGCAGAGCGGGACAATCCCCTCCCTTGCCCAGCTGGCCATGCTGGGCCTGATGCACCCCAGGACAGGGTTGGCCCTCCTGGCTGCCAGGGCACTGCTGGCTCAGCAGCTTCAACTTGCCACTGACCAGGACCCCTCAGATTCCTTTGATGGCTTCTCTCCATCATCTCATTCCCCAGTCCGTCTGTACATCCAGGGTTGCCCCATCCCAGCTGCAGAATCTGGCAGTTTGCCTTACTGAACTTGATATGTTTGGTGATTGCCCAGTCCTCTAATGAAGAATGGAAAGCCCAGGAAATGAATAAATTTTAAATTTAAAAACTGCTTTTTTCATCTATATCTATAGATAGATAGATAGATACATAGATAGATACATAGATAGATAGATACATAGATACATAGATACATAGATATGATGATAAGTGTCATATTACATGATATTTCAACATGTATACAAGCCCTTTATGCAGGCAGAGAGTGAAACAGATATCTCTCAGCGTACTTAAGCTCATTTCTGTTCCTTTCCCTTATTCAATCATTTCTAAACTCATATTTTGATGCTTTCATTTCAAATTTCCATATAATCAAAGCTAATACTTCCATAACCCACATGTGTGAAAAACGTTCACACTTTAATTTTTCACTCTATCATGAGTTTACTTGATCATATGCTGAGGCCACAAATCTGTTCTCCTCTACAATTTGCATGTTTAAATATGCTTGTTAGATATCATAACTTAGCCAAAAAGGAATCATTGCTCCAGCCAAATTGTCCATATGTGCCAATCACTATGTGAATACCTGAAGTGTCAGGAAAACATCAAAGATTCATGAAATACAGCAAACCTGGCTGTTTATCATCACTGTGTACCTGGAAATATTATTTTAGAACCTTTATGAAATAAGAAAAGGTTTCTACTTTTCCAGAAAACTAGAAAGAGCTGATATACCCCTGGAAAATTAAGTAATTTTAAATATATTAATAAATACTGAAATTGCACCCATAACCAGCATTAGATTTTCTAAAGATTTCTAACAAAAAGAGGTTTTACAAGATTTATAAAGTATCTGAAAACAAGATCTGTTTAAGGCATATTATCACATTGTCGTCTAAAAGTCTCAAAGACCACTTTGAGTTTTGCTACAAGTGGAGAGAATGAAAAAGATATTATCAAACAAACAAACAAACAAAACAAACTCAGCCAAAAAAACCCACACCAACAGAATGGACCTTTCTCTAGGAATTCTCTTTAGTATCCTGCACAAAACAAACCTGAAAACGTTAGCTCAGTTCAAGCCAGAATTTACCTACTCAAAAGTAGCACTTAGTACTTCAGCTACATCACAGCCACCAAGCAGAACAAGATAATCCTATGAGCATACTCCAGAGTCATCATTAGTATTATTTTTCTTTCATTAAATGTTTGTCTGCAGTAAAATGTCACTTTGCTGAGAAAAAAGCCAGCTTTTCCTAGGATTTTGTGTTTCAAAATGCCTGCAAGCAAAATCGAGTCAAAGAAAATAGAGAATGATCTTTTGTCTTGTGCCTCCAGCACACATGCTTGTCACAGACTGTAAGCTAGTGAGATTCCTATACACCAGTTCTCTCAGAGATACCTGCTGGATAATACACTCCAATGGGGCAGCATGTCAACAAACATTTTAATTCTTCTGGAAAATTCGTGGCGGTTGTGTACTGCAGACAGAAAATGCCAGTCTGGATCAGCTAAGGCGCACACCTTCAGCCAATTTTACATATGCCCATAAATTTGTCCTGGATGACAAACTTAATCTCTTTTTACAACATGGTAACCCACCTGGCTGATCAGTGGAGGCCAACTGAGGTAATCTTTTTGGACTTTGGTAAATCTTCTGGCACTGTCTCTCTCAGGACCCTTCTGGACACAATGTCCAGCCCACAGCTGGAAAAACACATCCTGTGATGGGTGAGCAGCTGGCCCATGGGTGACATCAGAGTGATGACCTGTCACTGGTGAGGTTCCACGAGGCTCCATCCTAGGGCCAATGATCTCCAATACCTTCATAAATGACTCAGATATAGGACTCAAGAAATGATAATTTTGCTGATGCCACAAAATTGAGAGGAGCTGTTGACTCCCTCAGAGGCAGGGAGTCCCTGCAGAAAGACCTACACAAAGCAGAGGGCTAGGAAATCACTGACTATATGAAGTTTAACAAAGACAAGTGCTGGACTCTGCACCAGGGATGGGTCAGTTCTGGGCATACAGACAGTCTGGGGAATGAGGTGCTGGAAAGCAGTGCATGGAAGGGACATGGAGATCCTGCTCAATGGAAAATCTACAACTTTCTCATAAAGGGAAGTGGAGGAACAGGCCCTGATCTCTTCTCTCTGGTGACCAGTGACAGGACCTGAGGGAATGGCATGAAATTGTGCAGGAGGTGTTAGGCTGTATACCAGAAGAAGGTTTTTCATACAGAGAGTGGTTGATCACTGCAACAGGTTCCCCTAAATCTGCCGGAATTCAGGAATAGTTTGGATAATTCTCTCAGGCACATGACGTGATTTTAGGCTTGTCCTGTACAAGACTAGGAGCTGAACTCAAAGATCCTTACAAGTCCCGTATAATTAAGGATATTCTATGTTTCTGTGACTTTTTATACCCCTTCAGAATTTAAAGTGGAAGTTTTACTATTGGGAATAAAGTTCACTCTCCAGAGCTCACAGTTCCCTCCTCCTAGTGGGAAGTCAGCCACAAAGGTGGGGCAATACATCTCTGTGAGACCTATCTTAAAAATAGGGCATTAACTCAGAAACAAGAGATGAGGCAATTCAGTGCATTGTCTGAGAGATCTGTGGAGTACCTGATACAGTTTAAAGCCTCTGTTGTCTTGCCTTTATGAATTATGAATCCCATGAGACATATGTACTCCCAATAACATATGAAGAGGCAACCTGTACTTTGCACCAGCATCAGTGGATCTAGTTTTCTATGGGTTACTCCACAGAGAGTAGTAAATATTTCTTCATACTTCAACTTATTAAAAAACTTTTAAGATATAACCATTGCCCCAAGGAAGTTACAGTGTATGGAGCGCAGACTTACACATCTAGAGGGAAAATTGAACACTAAATTTTAAGTTTTTCTTGGAAACAGTCTTACAATTGCTTTGCCAGGATGAGTAGCAGATATAAATCATATTTTGACAACAAAATGTGACATATATCCTTCCTTAACTGATATTATTTTGCGTATCTGAGTAGCAGTTTTATTAGCTAGAAAATATATTAATTTGCTATAAAATCATTTTTGTTGCAAAATCATGACCTTTCCTTGTTAAAAATTTACAAACTCCATAATAGCACTGCAGTAAGAGCTGTCAGGTCAGCTTATTTACACATTCTGGGAAACTTCTCAGGTCCAATTTGCAAATATGTGAAATCGTATATAAATGTGTTTTAGGATTCCTTTATCCCACTATAGCTATACCTTTACTGGATTAAACACATTGAATTACTATATATTGAACTTCCTAGCACAGGGAATGATGAGTGGAATGCTCCAGGAAAGAAGAATATAAGGTTTCTGTGTTCATATGCTTTAGAAAAGGATGGCATTCTCTGCTTGTTTCAGTTTGAATGTTTTTTATTTCTGAGTACCAGAAAAGACACAAATATAGTTACAGAAAATTTTCTTCTATGGAAAAGGCATAAACTTGAAAAATCTAAAAAAAATTCTAAAAACTTTTACTGTAGGGAAAAATCTCTATGTGAGTTATACTATTACAACAACAAGTATTATGAAGCATATTGCATGTATTTTTAAATTTCCATGTAAATTTCCAATTACACTGGCTGGTTTAAGGTCCATGCTGTCAGTGGTTATACTTACTGCGACTGGTATGCTTCCAAAATGTCTAGGGCCAGCAGAGCCTAGGCACAAACACATAATGTTCCATGCATTTCCAGCAAAAACATGGGGAGACAAACTGCATTTGGACACTCCCCTCAAACATCATCTCAAAAACATCTCAGCAACGCTGTGGTGCTGTCTCAGAGATGCAGACAGGAAGGAGGTCCATCTGCTTGTGAATTTTGGGCCATGATTTAGCACATCACTTTTTGTTTGCAGTAAGTCTGGATTCTGGAATTTAAAACGTGTGTTTCTGCACAGTAACTGTAATAGCAACAAAAATATTTCCAAAAAGGAACTCGTGGGTGTCCTAGTCAATCCATGCTACTGACGCCACCCCTGTTACTGCATTGCTGTAATGTGTGCTGCTGTCCATGCTGCTGGCCCAGAGGAGGCTGGAATGGCCCTGCCTTGGACAGCTGCAGGGGCTGCTGGCAGACAGTGTGCCAGCTGACAGCTTTTAGTTGCAGCAGTGCCCAGAGACCTCCCTGTGCAGCGCCTCACTCTTCATGGCCTTACAGACTGCATTTCATTTCATTGCTAAGGCCCAATTTCTCCTAATTGTCTCCTGTTGCCTAGGCCACTTTACACCCTGGCGTGGGCTGCATGCAGCACTTCCCTGGAAGCCTTCAATGCCAAGTTGAATGGAGGGGCAACCTGGGCTGGTGGAAGGTGTGCCTGCCTGTGGCAGGAGGATTAGAAACAGATGGTCTTTAGGTGTCTTCCAACTCAAGCTGTTCTATGTCTCTGTGATTCTCACATCACCTAAACAGCAAAAAGCCACTGGAATGTCAAAGAGAGGTGAAGCCAGAGGGGACTCTGAGAAAAAAGCATGATTCAAGTGCACAGCAGATAAATGAATAACACAGAAATACCTCAAGAAGAGCGCAGAGCTGCTCATTGCTGCTGGCCTGGCACAGGGGGACATCAGGCTTCTGCAGTGAGAAGGGCTCCGTATTGCAGCCTGATAGCAGTCCCTGGTGGCCAGACCAGCCCACCTAGGATGTCATGGCCCAGGCCAAGCTCCCTGGCATGGCCTGACACAGGGGTGGGGAAGCCCTGCTGCCAGTCCACCCTGTGTCTCACGGGCTGGATGGACCCTGCGTGACCACAGCGTGTCCTACCTGGCAGTCCCCTTGGCTGGTCACACACCTGGACTCACCACCCCCCAGTTCCAGACACAAGGATCCAAACACAAAGAAAACTGCTAACAGAGCTAGACTTGTAAGTCTCCCCTAGTTTTTTGTGCACCCATGTGTTTGGACGGTTTTGCTTGCCATTCATAAAATCGTAATTACAGTGTATATCAAGCAGTTTTTCCAAAGCATTGATCATTCACCCTCCTGTATGATAACAATATCACATATAGATGGCAAATTAGGACACCTGTTTATACATTTCTTCAGCTTTGTAGTCTTCCACTGTATATGTGCCAATACGGTAAATTACCCTCTCAACCTTTTTTAGCCAACTCATGCCACACAGAAAAGAACATCTGAAACGTCCACTGAAGAGCTGGAAATTCAATGCAGGCAGCAAACAGCAATGATGACAAACTTGCCGTTTTGTTTATAACTTGTCGTATACTGTTGTTTTCAAATACATGTTTCAGCACTGAATGTATTAACATTTACTTAAGCAGGATTCAACAGTGAAAGTCATTAGTACCCTCTACTGGTCTACTTTATAGCAGCAGGCAATCTGTCCGTCCTTGTCCTAGTGGCTTCTGTACTCATCTTCTTAATAGGATCTATGGCTAATTAAGAGAGATAATTATTCTTGAATAATTTAGGGGGGAAATAAAAAGAAGAGAAAAGGAGGTGGAATTATAAAATAAATTTAAAGTTGGGCACAGTTTCATTATCTGATTGGATTACTCAGAGCACATACCAGCCTGGAGTCTGTTACAAAGTCACACCAATCCAGCCAGTTGTACCAGGAGAAAAGCAGACCATAGTCTCTCTGCTGCTTTACATGAATAATATGCCAGGACTTTTAAAACTCCCTGCTTTCAAGCCTTTAAAAAATCACTTAAACACTATGATCATCATGATTTTCCCATTAACTGCCCATTAGCTTTGCTTGCTTTCTGTAAAAACCAGTCCCAACCACATAGAGATAAGGCTATCGATGCAATAGATAGAGATGTGCAGAAAGCAGAGCCCCTAAAGTCTGGGGCTGTCCCCTGCTTGTACTGCAAAAACAACCTGCTTCTCACTGCCAGCCAGCCAGCCCACATCAAGCCTTCTGGGTGCACACATTGTCCAGCTCAATCCCTGCTTTAAGGCCCTAAATTAAAGAATAATGGCCTTTATTCTGTGGGCCATGGTATCCAATTGTGCTACATCAAGGCACAGAGATAGATCTCTGAACAGAACGTCACAGTGGGAGATAGAGGACTGAAGAGAGAGGTGCTAAAAGCTGGTGGGGAAGGTACACTGAGCATTTTGTGCTACATTTTCACAGGCTGGAACATAATCCATCTCTGTTCTCTCCATCCGTTGGCTACAGAGGAAAAGAGTTTTCCAACTAACTAAATTACTTCTGGATGGTTTAACATATCTGTGATGATAATCAAAAGGAAAGATTATGTAACAGCCATCACTCTGTAACAAGAAATCACAACTTGTTATGATCCACTGAGCTCCTTTGAAATCTCATGTTTGAGCCTTTTGCTAAGATGTCATTCACTCCTGGGGAGCAGCAAGCCAGATCAACAAAAGATTAAATGATTGAGAAGGAATACAGAAAACTTTGTAAGTCCAAACACTCTTCAGCCTTCACAAGTAGTTAATTTCTTCCTTTAAGTGCTTAGATGTACAGAGAGGAGAATGAGAATGATGCATTTCATTTAATATCTTAGCAAAAAGCTAACGTGCAATACCTACTGACAAAGTTTAGGGTAGCATCATAGGAAATACTAGTATGAAACAACATTTTTAGCTTGTCAGGATCGTTCCATTTCCATAGTAATGCAGCAAAATTTTTAAAGTTTATTAGAGCAGCAGGTTCTAGAAGACAAGAAGTGCATTACAGTCCAAGTAAGAGGAGGTGCCTTCTATCTTTCTACTATGTACATTTTATTTTAGAAACAATCCTTAAGCCTAAGTATTTCTACTTTATTGTTATGATTCTGTATTATTTATGTTAATGACAAAAGTACCTAAAAATTCCAAAGATGGTCAGCACACATAATTCTAGATACTGGGTAAGCACATTTAACTTAAGGCAAACTGACAAGCCTTAATTATTCATGATGAGTTCATATTTGGATACAAAAATAGTATCCACTGTTTCAGAAATATCAGAGGACGCTTTTAGCAAAACTGTGAACTACACTCCAATCTTGTTCTAAACTGGTCTCTTAGTCAAGAGCTACTCTCCCTGCCTCAAATAGAATTGCATTATCTAGGTACTGGCAGTGTAGACAGACATGAGGATGGAATTCGATATAGGATATGTGTTTGTCTATTCAGACATCACCCCACAATCTAATGAGATCTGAACTGAAAAGCTTTACTTAAGACTAAGCAGAGAAAAATTAACTGAATGCAACTTGAAATAAGGACAATTATTTTTTTTTAATAGGGAACACATCTTTCATTAACCTATCATGATTTAAAATTCTTTATGAATAAAATTTACATCTTCACATCTAGTTTGATTCTGCAAGTCTGCAACTGCATTTCACATCATTTTGAAGTCCCTTAAAAATACCAATAAAATAAATGATTTTCTGAATGTCAAGAACTTAACTCCATCATCTAGAAAGCTGTGGACACTATTTAAGGATACCAAGTTCCATCTGCTTTTCACAGGTGTTAAATGAATCCTATTTTCTTAGGGATTTTGCACTAGTGTCCATAGCTTCCTTTATAATCTTCTATGTGTATGATTAAGTGCCTTGCTTAATGGTAAATTGCAGAAGGTGAAGAAATGAAAGAAAGCAGAGATTCGAACATGACTGGAGACAGATTTTGAGCTTGTGCCATGAGTTACAGGAAGTAATTTTAAGGTGAGGAATACTATTCTCTTGTTAAAGAATCCCAGTTTAAAGAAATTCCAGTTTTAAAATCACCCAACCTGCAGAGACATGTCTCGTATTCGTGAAAATCTTCCAATCATTACAACTGAAAAAATGCAATTAGAGGCATAAAAAGCAAAAAATTCATCAGCAAGACGACTCTACCATTTGCAGGTCTTGCTATACCCATTAAAACACATCCACATCAATTAAAATTTCAGCATGCCTAAACAAGTGGCTATGCATGATATCATCTGCAGCCTAATGTCATTGATCTACCAGGCATCCTAACTCATGATGAACACTAGTAAGGATTCCTCCACTGTGCTTATTTTGATATAAAGGTGTTTTTAGGGTGTGAATCTGAATTAAACCTTCTACAAAAGTCTGTGATTGACATGACTTTTTGGGAGGAAGTGCTCTCTGCCACAATCAAATGAATCTGATCCAACACTTGGACTGATTTGGATCAAGATCCTGCACAAATCTTCCACACCTCTGGACAGAGCCCGAATTGCATTGTAACATGGACTTTCTGTTTCTCTATTTCCCTATTTCTCCACTATAGGCCATTTTACATAGCTGAAGAGAATTTCCTAGGAAAATTGGTAGGAAGAAGTAGAACAGATAATACAGTTGTTAGAGCGTTCATCTAGCTAGTCTAACCCCCAGCTCTATAAAATATTCATAGAAAATTAAATAACTTCACAGAAGGAAAACACAAGCCTGGAGTACCTAATAAAAGTGAGTTGTATTAGATCTCTTCTCCAGATCAGAAAATAAAAGCACTTTAGAAGCTGTCCCATTAAATGTTCCATCTACTAGTTTAAAGGCAATAACTTCTGCATTTTGGTTTTTTCTCTCTACATAGTATTGACCCTCACTTTAGGATAGAGTTTACCACTGAGTAGCATTAGATGCTTCCTTCTATTTTGGGCTTAACTAGCTAATTAACTCTGTAGAACAGGAATTGCACTTTTATTCCCCTCCTTGGCATTTTCTACTGATTAGGTAAGACAGCTCTTCACTTATATTGCTGGATCCAGTGAAGTTCTGCTTTGGATTCAAACTTGCCAACCTTTGCTAGGGAGGGCACTTACAGTTCCAAATAAGCCTGATGGTTGAAAAGACATACACAAGTTGCTGGAATAGTTGGCTATACTGAGGACTTGTCCAGGAACTGGGAATTGTGTCTAAATAACATGTAAAGACTCTTAACATCAGTGTCACAACACTTCAAATAAATCATTTAATTCCTTCCTGAGCATATTCAGTTGGAAAATATTTGTATATCAAATATGATTTAGTACAATATTTAAGAAGTTGATGTGAGATCAAATCAAGGAAGAAGAAATATCACAGCAGACAAAATTTTTTGTAATTCTACCCAAACCAAGCAGTTGCATTCCACATTGCTAAAAGAGTTGTAATTGACCTTTAGTATGAATTTTTAAAAGTTGATAATTTAATTTATACAACTGTTCATACGTAAAATATTGTGCAACACTGGTGATTGCAAACCCTTTATGATGAGGTGCACATTTGGATTCAAGCTTTTAAGCAAAATCCTGAAGAGAGATACATTTCAGTTTATATCATAATGAATTTGAGGTAGAACTGAACAAATTCCATGTGAGGCTAACATCCAAATTGCTTATTTAAAACTGTAAATTGTGGATTCAGTTATACACCTTCTTGCACAGCAGAGGAGGAATTTCACACTCAAAGGTTTCCCCATTTTTGTCATGGTAGCAGTTTATATAGAACTTGCCTAGAAAAACCGGTTTAGAAAGTGTGTGCAAACCCTTTGTTGACAAACAGTATTCTGTTTGAGAAAAAAAATCAAAGGTTATATACATCAGTGATCCCACTTCACATACCATGTTGAGAGAACAAACCACACTATAGTCACAATAGGAAGTATCCACACTGCATTTCAAAAATTTGAGATATGTGAAAATTCTGACTTGAGTGGTTTTTCCTGAGTGCAAAAGGCAAATTGTTTGTGAGAGGACTGAGGACTGTATCATTATAAGAGAATTTGTCAGCTGGCTGTGGGGATAACAAACCAGGTCTGAGGAGCTGAACTCCGAGGCTCGGAAGCAATGACTGAGAAGGGCACTTGGCAAGAGGAAATATTTGAGGCAGAAAATGAGAACATGAAGAAACATGTGAAGAGTTTAAATGACTCTGTTCCAATAAGAAGCAGTGCAGCACAAGTTCAGCTGTTAAACCACTGCTTCTGCGTAACATGAAAAATTCAGACAGCAGCTCACTGACACCCTGCCAGCACCAGCTGGGCATAAAGGCATGAAGGAAATGAGTGATTGCATAACTGCAATCACACTGAAACACAGAGTGCAGCCTCTATGGCTACCTGACAGCAAGGTTGCACAAAGACAGGTAAAATTCTGAAAAACTGATAATTTAGGACCTCAGCCTTCAGTAGTTGGCTAGGAGATTAAAAGTTTAAAATAAATAAATACAATAAAAAGTAAAATCTCACAGAACACATTTAATCTGCATTTCAGTATTGGTGATAAGGTTGGGAAAAGCAGCTAATTATGCTGTACAAAATGCATGTTTCAGCTTTGCATGTTACAGGAGCTGGTTGCATGTACTGACTTTAGAAACAGTAATTTCATTCCACTAGGCCCCACAGAGACAGTTCAGCTGCATGCATCAGCATTCATTCCTCTCTAAGCATTACTAAATCTAGGGAATTATACTTGCATGCTCAATAAAGGGCTGAACATGTTCCATAAAGAGCATATTGAAGATCCCAGAAAGAATGAGTTCTGGTGCAGGTGGCAATACCTACATTACTTGCAGAGTACAAGTGGCAGTGACAGGTAGGGTATGAAGAAATTGACTTGGTATCCAGGATAAACACCACACATTTTTACTTGCAAATTGAAAGTGTTAGATATGGAAATTAGAAATAAACGAGAAATTCCAGCTGTGACTTTTAGGAGTAGATTTGTTATTTGGTTTTATTTTTTTCAATATTTTCTTCTTTCATACATCCACCCTGTCTTAAATGCACAAAAAAATATCTGCATAAGAAAGATCTCCAATCAGGGATCTTGCTTTGCACCTGATCATTTTTTCTCATGTCTGCAACGTTCATATCACTTTGAGGCATTTTGACAAGTAAAAGTGAGAACAGTAAAACTTTCTACATTCTATGTAGCATGTAAAATAGAAAGGTCTGGAGTCTTTCTCAGGCTGATTTCCATCTTTCTCTTCTGTTCTGCCTAACAGAGATGTTCTGCCTAGATTTTGTTTGGCCACATTAATTCAGGATTCATTCTCCCTCTATAGGAGATTTTACAACCCCTGATCACATGTATTTTTCCTTAGGTCAACAGCCAGGCTTGACAGAGTTGAAAGGTCAATGTCATTCCTGGCATATGGAGTGACAATACCTGCACTTAGATGGGCTAAGCTTGTTTACAAGACCTTTTTTGACAAACTCTCCCAAAAAAGAGTTGCCATCTTGTCAAGACATCTTGTTGCAATATTTAATAAATCAAGACTTGGTTTTCATAATATGGAGAAAAGCTAAGCAGTTAATCCTCACTCATGGCAATATTCTGTCTCCTTTCACTGCTGTGAGAAACCCAAGACAAAAAAAATCCATTTATAGGGTAATTTAAGCATAATGGAATGGTTCACCAAACATTTTATTTTCCTCTCTCATAACACTCAACCACAGTCATCAGGCCTGTAAGGTCCATGCATGCAAACCTCATCAAGTTGAACAAGGCCAAGTGTAAGATCCGGCACCTGGGTTGGGACAATTTCAAACACAAACAAAGGCTGGGTGGAGGAGGGATTGAGGGCAGCCCTGAGGAGAAGGACTTGGGGGTGCTGGTGGGTGAGAGGCTGGACATGACCCAGCCATGGGCACTCCCAGCCCAGAGAGCCAAAGGTGTCCTGGGCTGCATCCAAAGCAGCGTGGGCAGCAGGGCAGGGAGGGGATTCTGCCCCTCTGCTCTGCTCTGCTCTGCTGAGAGCCCAACTGGAGAATTACATCAGCTCTGGGGCCCCCAGCATATGAAGGATACATATATACTGGAGTAAGAGGAGGGTCACAAAGAGGATCAGAGGGAGCACATCTCCCATGAAGGCCGGATGGGAGAGAGATGGGGCTGTTCAGCCAGAAGAAAAGAAGACTGCAGGGGTACCTCACAGTAGCCTTTCAAGTACCCAGAAGGGATGTTTTACAAGAGTACAGAGCAACACAACAAAGCACCATGACTTCAAACTGAAAGAGATTAAATTAAGATTAGGTATTAGGAAGAAATTCCTTATTGTGAGGGTGGTGAAGCACTGGCATGGGTTGCCCAGATAAGCTGTCCCCTGCTCATGGCAGGAGGGTTGAACTAGATAAACTTTAAGGTCCTTTCCAACCCAAAATACTCTGATTTTATGGTCAGGAATGAAACAAGGGACAGAGTCGATCTGATATTTTATCTTCATTTAAACAGACCGATTTCTCATTGTAAAAAAACAACACTGCTAGCAGCAGTGTGGTCAGGGGCAACAAGACTTTGTCAGGCATCCAGTACCCACCCAATCCTCAGATTATGATGGCAGGCCAGTAACTTGGCAGCTCTGCACTCTTCTGCCCACCCTCTGGCAGCCGCTTCCTCCATGACAGTACTAAACCCAGTTGCTGTCACAATGACAAACTGGTCTTTACTCCCTTATCCTGTCAGCTAACAAATCACAGAATGAAAGTTTGGTAGCTGAAGTCTCCAAACTCAAAGAGTAATTACCATATTTTTCACAGAATGAGCTGTCAGAGCATTACCAACCCAGATGCTACTACATTCCAAATTGCTTAGCATATAATCTAAACTATATTATTTGTGAAATATCTGCAATACATTCTGCAGTACCTATATTACATATGACAGCACAACATTCCTCATGGACTGTAGAACTCCAGGTTTGCTGAGGCCTAAATTTTGTACACGTGGCAAATTCTTTGCTAAAACAGAAACACTGTCAAATGTGGAGCAGTTTCAGAAAGTTTTTGCTGTTTTTTCTTGAGGAAATACAACTGGATGTTGCAGACCAAAATACCTCTTCGATGCAAGATGGGTTGAGTAATCAAAGCAGTAGCTCCTGGGTCGAGAACAGGCAGTTGGTCAGAGCATCTACCTGGACTTGGCAGAACAGGCTATGAATTCCTGGCCTTGGTCAAGAAGAGCAGGGTAGCACCTGGATTTCTCATATGCTGCATTAGTCCTCTCTTTCAGACATCTTTTCTTCTTTTTCTGCAGAAAAAGAAATCTTGGATGACCAAGGTTTTATTTCAGTGTAAATTGTCTGTAATCCTAGATTTGAAGATTTTATGGAGTAAAAAAAATCTTTACTGTCTAGGTTTTGTAGAAGATGATATACTTTCCCTGGGGTAGTATGAAAGTGTTGCAGTCTTAGAGAAAAAAAAAAGTGGTTTAGAATGTTTTGTAGGATCAGTTTATTGTTTTATATTGGCTAGAGAACTCCTAGATTTATTGGTCTGAATTCCTTTCACACTGATGAGTCAGTCTTTTCAATGCTTTGTCTCACGATTGGAATTTAGAGAATAATTTGTATTTCCTTTCAAGGTGTCTCAAGGAATGATAGTCATGAATTCATTGGAAATAAAATAATTTTAATTATTCAAAACAATTCCACTCAGTTTCAACCACTCCAAATTCTCAAACTTTTTTCATACACATGCTTTTATATGCAGAAAGCAAATACATAATTTGTATGTGCATAACTTTGGCTCAGAGTACAAACCCCAGGGACAGTATGCAGCTCCCTTTACACAGGTTACAAAAAATAATTTTATTTATAAGCTTTTAAGGCTATATTAGCTCCATATTAGTTTTTTCTGCACTTCTGCCTCTCCAGATGTGGAAGCATAGGAAACACTTCAGGAGTTTTGATGCCATCTGTCAGTATTAAGTGCTTTGAGCTGCAGCCATAAACTCTACTCTGCAGATAAAAGTCTGAAGATCTGTGGCCTCTGCTTGTGGGTTTCAGGCACAAGAAAAAGTGGATTTAGACTGGACAGTGCCAACATATTCTGCAGTATACATTTCTGCTAAGTTTCAGCACAGCACTAGAAATAAAACACAAGCAAGATAATACGTAGGGCGAACAGAGTGAGAAGAGATGTAAGAGATGCAGCTGTCAGCTGCTTAATGAGATTGTTCCATGTACAAAGATACAAAGGAATAAAACTCCATCTGAGCAAAACAGGTGGATTCAGGGCATACCAAATACCTGGCTGCATAATCAGTGATCTTGGTAGTCTAGTGGCCAGAAGAAGTCAAATCCCAAAATGAAATATGAGTAGAACATTACTAAACAGATCACTAATGTTCAAGCATCGAGTAACAGAAACTGAGAACTGTTTTGAAACTCAGTGTGCCTGAAGACTGCAGATCACAGATTCATTTACAAATCATGGAAGAATGGCAGGCTATATCTGCAGCTGTCCTACAAGTATCTACAGGTCTATCTCAGTGAAGAAAACTGCTCAAAGGTTTCAATTCCCCCAAGTACGCTGGTATTTATGCTGTATAGTGTGATAAAGGGTTCATTTCTTACACAGGGAATAGACTAGCTTTACAAATTCCAAATATACCAAGCAAATTTCTAGGAAAACATTTCCCTGATAACCATTCATCTGCCCATTCTGAACTGTGAGGTTTGAATTCAAAATTTTTTTCTGCTCTGTCCAGCAGTGAAATAAAGAGACTTTTCTATCCTTTTCTAAAAAAAAAAAAACCAACAAGAACATCCCACATCCCAGCATCCAGAGCAACAATGTGGCCTTTAGGATATTCCCATTTAAGTTTGGTCATCTGTGTTGGTTTCAGCGGGGGTAGAGTTAATTTTCTGCGGAGTGGCTAACATGAGGCTGTTTTGGACTTGTGTTGAGCACAAGATAGATAATGGAGAGAGNTGAGTGAGTGAGTGAGTGAGTGGCAGCATGGGGCTGGGTTGTTGGCTGGGGTTCAACCATGGCTACTTCAAATTCTCTCACATACTCTCTATTCTGAAGTGAGTTTCATTTAATATTTTCTTGTTAGAAGCACTTCACTTTCTACAGACAGTTATTTAGTTGAGGTGAGATTTGAACTTGAGTGCTCTACATGAAGTAAGTACTGTTGTCTCTTTTTTGTGATTTTAATACGAGACTACATACAGTGGACTGAACTTTCTTCTTGAAAACTTAGTCACACCTGCTAAAGTCCCATGGAAATGCATTTTGTCAAAAATACTTGTAACCAACTCACACTTCCATTAAGCTGTGCCTCACAAGTGTCTAAGATGCATAATGGGAGTAAGACTTGACATGGAGAGACAATACTGGAGAAAAAAGAGACTCCAAAATATCCAGCAAGGTATTCTCTGATTCCTTTAAAGCAATTCCATCTGTTCTATTTTCCACTTAAAAGATGGGGTCAAAAATGTGCAGACTTTTCTCCCTTCAGTGCCTTGAAGATATACTTAGGCACTGCTGATTGCTTCTTCTTCAAGAGCTAAAGAAATAGGGAAGAGTCCTCTGGGAATGAGTCTCTCTATTCCCTTATGAAAGATAACTATATGAAGGTTTTCACTTTGAGAGAAACTTATATAAGGTATTTCATGGTGATTTTGAAAAGTCATGCGAAGAAATAACAGTCCATGTGGTATTAGAGACCCATAGCCCTAGAGAAGAAGCAAAAAGGGATTCCTACAGTTCTTTTCCTGATTAGGGTCAAAACCTTAGAAACAAGTTAATTATCTAAACCTCTTACACACACTGCTGAAGTGCAGATGATTTCCTTAGAAATAGTCCATGCTCATTCCCTCAAGTCTTCTTCCAGCTCTAAATTTAGCATCTTTTGCAACTATAATACTACCTTTAAAAAAAACTGGAAATTCAAAAAAGAAAATTTGAGAGTCAGAAGAGGGAGCTTTAGCAGATGTCAAACAGCTCAAAACAGACATGAGGAGCAAATATGTGATTATACTGTAATTTACACCAAAATATTCCCAAAATGAAAAAAAAAATTTCAAGGGACTATGAAAGGTGTTGTCATAAAAGGCCAAAAAATTTTCTTCATTCTTTAGAGATCCCTATGATTTTGTGTTTTTCAATAAAACTGTCAAGTCCAGTTGACCAATATTTTTGTCAGAAAACACACATAAAAAACTGGCACATGGAAAATATTTTTAGTTTTTTCTCCTCAGTATTCAAATTCCTTCACTTAAATTTTCAATTTCCAGTTTCTTTTAAGGCTGTTTCAAGGCAGATGCTAGAAAGCTTATTTTGGTCTGTGTCCAATGGGTGATTCTAACTGTTAAAAGGAAAAAGACTGAAGTAAGAAAGACATTTCATTCTTGACTGCACAAGTAAGAAAATGGGGCAAATGGGATAAAGAGACCTGTGTGGATGAACAAAGAACTCCAGTCACTACTCAAGCATTAAGAAAAAATACACAGGAGATGGAGGCACTCAGGCCACTTGGAATGAATATAGAACATTTGCAGAGTAAGTGGAAATGAGATGAGGAACCTGGAACTTAATCTAGCCAAGGATGTGAAAGACAAGAAGAGAAAGGCTTCTTCAAATACATCAACAACAAAAGGAAGACAAAAGATAATCCATTACTAAATGGATGGGGAATCCTAGTAACAGAGGACAGAGAAGACAGGGTTCCTGGATGCCTTCTTTGCATCAGTCTTCACTGACCAAACCAGACATCAGTAGTCTCTTTCAGAGCAGAAGTGTCTGGGTAAAAGAGTGCTGGAAGGAAGGAAGACTTTCTCTCAGTCGAGGAGAACTGGGTTAGACAACACCCTGGCAAATGTGGTATCCAAAAGTCCCAGGCCCCTAAAGGGATGCATCCCCCAGTGCTGAGAGAGCTGGNAGCTGGGAGGGGGCACAGCCAGGACAGCTGACCCCAGTGACCAAAGGGACCATATGGCCATAAAGGCTTCATGCTCAGCATATGAAACTGGAGGAAGAAGAAGGAAAGGGGGCCATTATTAGTGATGGTGTTTGTCTTCCCAAGTAACCATTCCATGTGAAGGGGCCCTGCTCTCCTGGAGGTGGATGAACATCTCCCAGCCCATGGGAAGAAGGGAATTTATTCCCTATTTTGCTTTGGTTCTTTTCACAGCTTTTGCTTCCTCTATTTAAATGTCTTTATCTCAACCCAAGTCTTCTGCCATTTACCCTTTTTGAATCTCTCCCCAGCCTTGCTGTGGGGCAGTGAAGGAGGGAGTGAGTGAGTNTAAGATGCATAATGGGAGTAAGACTTGACATGGAGAGACAATACTGGAGAAAAAAGAGACTCCAAAATATCCAGCAAGGTATTCTCTGATTCCTTTAAAGCAATTCCATCTGTTCTATTTTCCACTTAAAAGATGGGGTCAAAAATGTGCAGACTTTTCTCCCTTCAGTGCCTTGAAGATATACTTAGGCACTGCTGATTGCTTCTTCTTCAAGAGCTAAAGAAATAGGGAAGAGTCCTCTGGGAATGAGTCTCTCTATTCCCTTATGAAAGATAACTATATGAAGGTTTTCACTTTGAGAGAAACTTATATAAGGTATTTCATGGTGATTTTGAAAAGTCATGCGAAGAAATAACAGTCCATGTGGTATTAGAGACCCATAGCCCTAGAGAAGAAGCAAAAAGGGATTCCTACAGTTCTTTTCCTGATTAGGGTCAAAACCTTAGAAACAAGTTAATTATCTAAACCTCTTACACACACTGCTGAAGTGCAGATGATTTCCTTAGAAATAGTCCATGCTCATTCCCTCAAGTCTTCTTCCAGCTCTAAATTTAGCATCTTTTGCAACTATAATACTACCTTTAAAAAAAACTGGAAATTCAAAAAAGAAAATTTGAGAGTCAGAAGAGGGAGCTTTAGCAGATGTCAAACAGCTCAAAACAGACATGAGGAGCAAATATGTGATTATACTGTAATTTACACCAAAATATTCCCAAAATGAAAAAAAAAATTTCAAGGGACTATGAAAGGTGTTGTCATAAAAGGCCAAAAAATTTTCTTCATTCTTTAGAGATCCCTATGATTTTGTGTTTTTCAATAAAACTGTCAAGTCCAGTTGACCAATATTTTTGTCAGAAAACACACATAAAAAACTGGCACATGGAAAATATTTTTAGTTTTTTCTCCTCAGTATTCAAATTCCTTCACTTAAATTTTCAATTTCCAGTTTCTTTTAAGGCTGTTTCAAGGCAGATGCTAGAAAGCTTATTTTGGTCTGTGTCCAATGGGTGATTCTAACTGTTAAAAGGAAAAAGACTGAAGTAAGAAAGACATTTCATTCTTGACTGCACAAGTAAGAAAATGGGGCAAATGGGATAAAGAGACCTGTGTGGATGAACAAAGAACTCCAGTCACTACTCAAGCATTAAGAAAAAATACACAGGAGATGGAGGCACTCAGGCCACTTGGAATGAATATAGAACATTTGCAGAGTAAGTGGAAATGAGATGAGGAACCTGGAACTTAATCTAGCCAAGGATGTGAAAGACAAGAAGAGAAAGGCTTCTTCAAATACATCAACAACAAAAGGAAGACAAAAGATAATCCATTACTAAATGGATGGGGAATCCTAGTAACAGAGGACAGAGAAGACAGGGTTCCTGGATGCCTTCTTTGCATCAGTCTTCACTGACCAAACCAGACATCAGTAGTCTCTTTCAGAGCAGAAGTGTCTGGGTAAAAGAGTGCTGGAAGGAAGGAAGACTTTCTCTCAGTCGAGGAGAACTGGGTTAGACAACACCCTGGCAAATGTGGTATCCAAAAGTCCCAGGCCCCTAAAGGGATGCATCCCCCAGTGCTGAGAGAGCTGGTGAACACCGTAGCAAGGCCACTCACAGTCGTTTTTGAAAGGTTGTGGCAGCCAGGAGAGGTGCTTGAGAACTGGAAGAAGGCAAGTGGCACCCCAGTCTTCTAAAAGGAGACACAGGAACTACCAGCCAGTCAGCCTCACTTCGAGGTCTGGAAAGCAGGCAGAGTGCCTCACTCTGGAGGCCATCTCTATCCACATGGATGACAAGAAAGTGATCAAAAGCAACCAGCATGCATTCACCAGAGGTAAATTGTGCTTGACCAACCTGATTGCCTTCTAAATGAAACAACTACCTGGGTGGATGTGTGTGTGGAGAGCCGTAGATGTTGTCTATCTTGACTTAGCAAAGCTTTCAACACTGTCTCTCACAACATCCTCATAGGTACACTAAGGAGGTGAGGGCTGGATGAGTACACAGTGAGGTGGATGGCACATCTCAGAGGGCTGTAACTAGTGGCACAGGATCTAGTTGGAGGTCTGTCATTCGTGGTGACCCCCAAGGCTCCATAGTGGGCCCAGCATTGTTTACTTACTTGTCAGTGACTTGGAAGAAGGGACAGAGTACCCTCTCAGCAAGCTCCCTGACAACACAAAGCTGGGAGGAATGGACATTATCATCCCAGAGGGCTGCACAGCCCTTCAGAAGGACCCTGACAGAGTGGGCAGATAGGCAGAGAAGTATAAACTGAAATTCAACAAAGGTGAGTGCAGGGTCCTGCACCTGAGGAGGAATAACGCCAGGCCCCAGCACAGGCTGTGGGTTGATCTGCTGGAAAGCAACTCTGTGGAGAAGGATCCTGGTGGACAACAAGCTATCCATGAGCCTGCAGTGTGTCCTGGGGCCAAGAAGGCCAATGGGATCCTGGGGTGCATTAGAAAGAGCATTGCCTGCAGGTTAAGAGATGTGATTCTGACCCTCTACCACCCAGTGATGGTGAGGCACAGCTGGAGTGCTGTTGTACTCCAAGTCTGGCCTTCTCAGTACAAGAAAGGATTAAGAGATTCTGGAGCAGATCCAGTGCAGGGCTATGAGGATAATTATTGGACTAGGGAGCATCTCTCTTATGAGGAAAGGCTGAGAGCTGGGCCCATTCAGCCTCGAGAAAAGGCAACTGAGAGGGGACCTCAGGAATGCCTGTGAGTATCTGAAGGGAGGATGTCAGAGGATGGAGCCAGGCTCTGCTCAGTGGTGCTGAGCAATAGGACCAGAGGGCAGAAGCTGGTGCACAGGAAGTTCCACCTGGAAACAAGGAAGAATGGTACTGTGCATGTTAACAAGCGCTGGAAAAGATTGCTCAGAGAGGGTGTGGAGTCTCCCTCACTGGAGATAATCAAAACTCATCTGGATGAGTCCTGTGCCACGTGCTGCTCTAGGATGACTCTGACTGAGCACAGATATTGGACCAGGTGACACACTGTGGTCCCTTTCAACGTGACCCATTCTGTGATTGTTGTGATCTCATCAAAACCCAGTTCCAGGATACCAGGTTGAAAGTCTTTCAGAAAAGTGACGTGAGACCAAATCATGAGAACCAAAGGTATTTTTCAAATGAAATTGTTATTTCAAATTTGCAAATATTTATTTGAAATAAAGGTATTTCAAATAAAGTATTCAACAACAATGTGCCTAAGGAAATTCACAACGGGAAAAATATTTAAATGTGTATTTCCTAATGATTAAAGTTAAAACACTAATTAGAAATCACTGCAATTTTCTAATTAACAGGGGTATTAAGAATTAAGGCTGCTCTCTTACTTTTTCCTTCTGATGAGAGGTAAATGCTGANTCATTCTTTCAACAACCTCTTGAAAGAAAATCTTTTCATGCCCTCCCTGATGAGCTCCCATGCCACCACTTCAGAGAGCATGCTGTCTTAGAGACATGGCAGAGGAGAAAAAATAGAAATTCAACATACTAATTTAGCATTAGTAATCTTTTTTACAGCTGCAGTGATCTGAAGAGAAGTAATTTAGAAGGTATTGGGTATCAAAGGATGACTAGATTTGCCATTTTCTGATGATATAAAACTCCTCTAGCCTGTAATGGCAATTTTTGCCCAGCACACTACTTTAAGAGTGTAATTTAGCAATGTGTTGTTTAGGCTTGATCTCTTTTGTGGTCTGTTCCGTGAGATCAGACTGTTATAACTTCAAAAAACCTGGAGTATGTGTCTCAGTTTTAAGTGCTACTACAGTCTGATATCATTAGCACAGATTTTTTAGACATACTCAGAAAAAAATATTAAAAATCCCAGCATCTAGAAATGGTGAATAATTTTACCTCAGGTATCCTGGTGTCAGAAGAATCTGAAATTATTATAAATTAATCCTATTTTTAATATTAGAAATAGAGTTATATTTTATTAGTAAGGAAGCATTTCTGTAACTGCACTAAAAAGCTTCCCTCCTTAATGAATGCTTATGCAGGAAGAAAAGCATACTTCTCACAATTTGAGCTCCAGCTTGCTCCCTCTGTTTCTCAGTGAGCATTACCTGAAGATTTATCCAGCACAGAAACTAACTTAACAGTTTCCTGAAGTAAACATTTCATTAACCTTTCTAAAGGGAACAGATTGTCCTAAGAGAGAAGACANTCATGAAAAGTATTCATACACACATCATGGGTAAGAAAGCATGCTCTGCCAACAAAGTCAATAGCTGCTTGGAGGAGGTGACCTAAGTGATCATGATCTGTCCCTTACAATATCTGGCTGCCACTGTGGTCCTAGAAGGCAATGGTGGGATAGATGTTGCTGGGGAAGCTGGCCACTTGCAGTGCAATCCATGAAGGAAAGATTTGATCTTGCAGATGCCAATTGCTCCAAAGAGAGCTGCTAGATCAAGCCCAAAAGGCAAGGCTTTTCCTAATCACTTCCCAAACTAGCTCCAACTGATTCCCAAATTCATGGCCCTCCAGAAAGAGAACACTAACTAAAATTCACTTTTGGCTTAAATTGTTAGAAAGACAAGATCCTTATCTTCTTGGGGAAAAAAAATAAAAACAGGAAACTCTTCCTCTAGATTTTGTGTGTGTTCTCAGAAAAATCCTGTTGAATTCACTCAAAGCAGAAAGGAAAACACCAGTTTTGTTGTTTCTTGCAGCTACAGTAAAAGCTTATTCCTCTAGAAATCAGACACAAAATAATCAATACAAAAAACTGCTACAGTCTGGAAAATAATGTAGGTTGATGGTTTGATGGGACATTTATTCACAGGTGTATTATCTCTTGTTCAAGAATAAAACAGACAGTAAAGAAGTATAGTTTGAAAAGCTTGCAAATGACTATATTTAGTGCACTGGTCACTTTGGAAGACAGTATGTTTGGGCCTGGAAAAATCTCAAATATCCCAATGTTATACTTATTGTCAGTCAAATTACCATTCTCTACATGCAGACAGAAAGAGCAATTTTCTCTACTTTGTTTAATTGTGTAGTTAAGTCAATGCCATACAAGAGCACATTATAGAAAATAATCTAACTTGGGAAACAGATGGAAAAATATTTATATGATTTGTATTAATAGTTTATAAAAGTGGGTAACTGTCTCATGATTTTATGATAACCCATTCCTCTAAAATAATAACTATGATAAATGTAGGTCTTACTATTAGCACTACTATTAGCAGTGTGAGAAAATTTCCATTCCATTTTATTATCTTTTCAGTTAACTTGTCTCACATTACTTTAAAGATCCCAGGTTGAGCAGAAAAGCATAAAGAATAATTAAGTCTCCTAATCTTTGATGATACTCAGGATGAATAAAGCAGACCTTAATATAGGAAAAAAGAACTATTTTGCAGCTTCTGTAATCCTAAAGATTGACAAAAATATCTCAAATGTTTTAAAAATACTTCCAGAAAAACTACCCTGCATATTATTGAACACAATTTCTAAATTCAACAGAAAAATCTTCCTTGGCTAGAGTGAAGAGAAGGATATTTTTCATATCTAAATGAGAAAATTACAAGGGACAAAGGGGCAGGTTATTCTCTATATTTTGCCTTAAAACTCACATTACTAAGATCCAATTCATTCTTAATTTCACTGAAATCTCAGGAGGGATGAATGCGGTGAATGTGACAGTTTAAAAAGCTACCTTCTAATAGAAATATCAAAAAAATAGTGCACTACAGGTAAAGAATTAATCTTCCCTCAAACTAAAATAAATACCTAAGACAGGATCAAAAGTAAAAACAATTACTACTTTTGCATTGCAAAATCAGAGAACTATTCATAGCTACAATGAAAGCCAAAATGCATCAATACTTACAAAGCTATGAAAAAATTTATTTCAAGATTAATTCCAAGTTGCTCTCATTTTACTACATCTCATGCATTAGAAGGAACAATATAAAACTTTCATCTGGAACAGATAAAGATGTACACTGACAGGCAGGAGTCCTAAAATATTCACACCTTCACACTTCACTGAGAGTTTAAGAGTTCAATAAAACATTGTGTGCATGAAATTTACACTTAAGTAAATAATTAGGCAAATAGGTGTGACCTCTGATACTGGACTTCAAGTGTGAATGCATGCCTGAATTTTTCCAGGCACAGTAAAGAGCCAGCTCTCGAAAACAAATCATGAATTGTATCAGGTATTTTGTAAGCACCAATCTCAACATCTTCTAGGGTTTCATAATTACTTAACTGGGATTATGAAAAGTATAGAATATCTCCTCAGTTACTCCCAAATAAATCAGTTCCATCAGCACCTCAAAACTTCCACAAAGTTTTCCACAAAAAGAATATTAATTTAAAACAAGGGCTTCTGAAAAATTGATTTCCGCAGTAACCCTTAAATAATTACAGGAAATCCTTGTCAGAGCAATAGCACAAGAAAAATACAAACAAAAAACAAAAATCTATTTTACCAGTAATAACAATAACCCATTTTCAGTCATAAATTAATTAACTTTTGATCATTTCAATACATTCAGCAAAAAACTTTTAAGCAGTAATAGAGGTGCAAGCAACTAATAAATATGAATAAGAAAAGCCCTTTCAGGCCTTCAAAAAATTTTTCTGACATAGTCAGCATTTCCAGAGGAGATAAAGGGAGGTTCCATCCTTATCAATGTATAATTGAATCTTTACCCTACGTATGTGAAAAAATTTTGAGACCTCATCCCACCATTTGTTCTTTCAGAATTTTACCTCAGGACTTCCAGGAAGCCCAGGTCCTCAGATATGGCTTGTCACAACGGAAAAGCTATGAATATACTAATGTTTTATTAACTTTGGGTTGGTGTTATACAAGGATATCAGCCCCTAAAATAGGATGCCTTTGCCACAGAATCCAACCCAGGAACCAAACTTCAATCAATGCAAAAGATCTTACAAATTCAGCAATTTTCTACCCTTGAGGGAGGCCGCAGAAGAAAAACTCCTCCTCTTAGAAGCTGCTGTCATGTCTCACATAGGAGCCATCAGTCAAGCCAAAATGTTACCTAAGGGAGAATATGTTGCCTGGTGCTTGCCCTGTTCCCCACCCAGCAGGAGGACACAGCTTCAAGAGAAGCTGTTCCTGCACACTGCAGGACTGTGCTCATTCCTTCATCCTAACTCAGACGTGACGACAGCAAAGGTGCTGAAAATCCTGACCCTCATTCAATAATGAAATAGGTTCACCTGGGCTCATGAGGTGTGCACTGCACACTCTCAATCTGCTGACACAGACTTTTTAATTAAGCTGTGCTAAAAAGATTGCACAGCTCAGTAAAATACATCCTGTCCACGTGCAGCCCAGATGATAGGCTCTCTTTTTATCCTGTATATTATTCTACGTTGAAATGTATTTTTGAAAGTGCAATCAATACCAGTCCTTTAAAATTTAGCTGTAATAGGGAGTATTATGGCAAAAAAATCATAAGATAATGGCATATTAAATCTTATCTCAGAACAGTAGAGTAGTGGTTTTATTCATGAGAAATTTTAGAGTAGAAGGGCAGAAGGAACTACTGAAAGTTACTGCTGTACTCCTACATTGTATACCACAGCACAGGCCATGAACCTAGAGGGCTTGCTTTAATTAAAGAACATCAAAAACCTCCTAAATCTCAAACAGATTGAACAGAAAATACACTGTACCAGCCACTATGCTGTTCCAGGACTCTATTGCTATTAGTGGCAGTCTTCATTTTAAATCTGAATACATCTAGTCTCAACTCCCAAAACTTGGGTCCTCTTTTATAAATTCCACCTCTTCTCATATTTCTTAGATGACATCTGTCCCTGCTCAGATACCTGTAAATCACAATTCCTTCTCTTTCTCTTTTATCAGACAAATATTTCCTGGAGTCTCTCAATTTGCAGCAAACTACTCCCTTTCTTGACTCTTCTCTGAATTTTCTCAGGCTTAGCAATTTCTATTTTGAATTTTCCACATTTAAAAATGATCCAAGATTCTGAAAAGAAGTTGGTCTAGAGCTAAATGCAAAAGCAATCTATCTTCTGGTTTTGTTTTTATGTATCTCTCATACATTCTGCTGTTCTGTTCAAATAATTACGGAAATACAATCAAAGCTGTCAGTATTAATAGGATGCAGATTCAGGATAACGTGTACTTCATGGGCAGTATTAAAATGATGGTTTACACTCTAGCTGATAACTTGTTCATTTTCAAGCATCACAGATACCAGTGAAAAGATAATGGGCCAAATAAAAAAAAAAATTTTAATAATCCCAGTACTTTGTACTCCTGGTTTGGGGGAGGCAGGGTTTGAAGATTTTTGGGGGGTTTTGTGGAATTACTCTTACTAAGAAAATAATGAATCAGCTGTTCTGAAAACATTTCTATTATTAACATGATATCACTTACAATCTTTATATGATAGTCTGATGTAATAGCAATGAAGAAAAACCTGCTGTATTGCACACATGCGTGCTCAGCTGCAAGTGAGAAACAAAACAATCCTTAGAAATGCAAAAGCACAGAGGAATTATTAAGTAGTTTGGGATGTTGAACAGATTGAAAATAAATAAAATTGAAACTAGGTAGTCATATCTGAAGACATTATTAAAAATTTCCAGTAATTTATTAGCTGGTAAGTTTTCTGCCTCAAGCCAAGAAAATTACATTTTCTAATTCTCATATTTTCTTATTCAAAACAAAAAAGAACAAAAAGAAAAATCTTATTCCTTTACCAGGTACAGCAAACAGTTTAAGTGCAGAGGAGAGGCAAAGGAAACTTTTAAAATAAGATTTGATGCTACTAAAATTTACTCAGAAACTGATCAGGTGCAGTCAAGCAGAGTGTGGAAATGATAGGACCATCTGAACCAATTATATTTCACAGAAATGACAACCACTAACATAATTTTGTACTTTGGAACCAGTTTGCTTACATAACTTATGCCTACTGTTGAGGTCTGTATTTCAATAAAGCAAATGTGCAAATGGCATGGCTCCTGTTAGAAAAGAGTCTTCCATCAAGTTAAATAGCTGCACAACAGACTAAAATCCAGAGAGATTGCATTCAACATCATTTTTTTGCATCTGTCTAAATTCTTGTTGCAGTAAACAAGATAAAAATTTTTAGAGGTTCAGAGATAAACTGCCTTTCTTGGTTTTATTCCTTTTGCTGGCCTTTCCAAGACAATGTCTAAAATAAACATCATCATCAATAGTAATAATAATAATAATAATAATAATAANATGAGCTCCCATGCCACCACTTCAGAGAGCATGCTGTCTTAGAGACATGGCAGAGGAGAAAAAATAGAAATTCAACATACTAATTTAGCATTAGTAATCTTTTTTACAGCTGCAGTGATCTGAAGAGAAGTAATTTAGAAGGTATTGGGTATCAAAGGATGACTAGATTTGCCATTTTCTGATGATATAAAACTCCTCTAGCCTGTAATGGCAATTTTTGCCCAGCACACTACTTTAAGAGTGTAATTTAGCAATGTGTTGTTTAGGCTTGATCTCTTTTGTGGTCTGTTCCGTGAGATCAGACTGTTATAACTTCAAAAAACCTGGAGTATGTGTCTCAGTTTTAAGTGCTACTACAGTCTGATATCATTAGCACAGATTTTTTAGACATACTCAGAAAAAAATATTAAAAATCCCAGCATCTAGAAATGGTGAATAATTTTACCTCAGGTATCCTGGTGTCAGAAGAATCTGAAATTATTATAAATTAATCCTATTTTTAATATTAGAAATAGAGTTATATTTTATTAGTAAGGAAGCATTTCTGTAACTGCACTAAAAAGCTTCCCTCCTTAATGAATGCTTATGCAGGAAGAAAAGCATACTTCTCACAATTTGAGCTCCAGCTTGCTCCCTCTGTTTCTCAGTGAGCATTACCTGAAGATTTATCCAGCACAGAAACTAACTTAACAGTTTCCTGAAGTAAACATTTCATTAACCTTTCTAAAGGGAACAGATTGTCCTAAGAGAGAAGACACGTTTCAGATAAAAGATAAAAGAACAGAGTCCATGATCGAAAGAGTTCTCATATTAAAGACTGGTTGGCAGGCATCAACAGCATGAAAACCCAAGAAATATACAAGTAATTAAATACCAAATTAAATACCAAAACCTCAGCCTTCTTTCTAGCATCCCAATTGTAGCCAAACTCCACCAGGCAAATTGCTGGCTGGAAGCCACATTTTATTTTCAGATGGAAGCATGCTATGTCTAACGTACAGTTGTGCTTTCCACATATCTACTCCCTCTAAAGGCAGCAATTTTCTCAAAGCAGGGGAATATTCATGTGAGGAGTCATTATGGCCCAGATTTCCCCCTGTATTTAGAGGGTGCTGGGCCCCACTTTGGACCAGTAAAGAGTTGCTCTCTATGGAATGATTGCTCTCTATGCTGAGCTTATTCCATGCTGAAGCTGACTCCAAGACATCCTCCTTCTGCACAGCTACCCTCTAAATGCCTCTGTTTAAATGACTTTCTTTTCCTGTTAACAGTCTTCACCAGGGCCTTGTTCTTTGCTTCTCTCTGAAGTTACCAAAGGGCAACACTGAGTAAGAAAAGTGAACACGAGGCCTGAATGTGCCCAAGACTATCTGCTAACTGAACAAATGGCAAACAACAGGTTTCCAAAAATCTTACCGACATAAGAATCTCAAAACTCTTCATGTAATAAATATACACGAAATAATTGCAGTCATGCTCATGATTTCTCTTCCATAATCCTCCCAGAATTGAAAGTAGGGGTTTATGTCACCTTTCTGCTCCCCACTCTGGCTTTTTGCAGTCTTTACAGTCATATATGGACAGCAAAATACTGAGAGCATTATTTTTTAATTCATTTGTCTAAGTGCTTCATTCACTTGCATTTTTTTTATATTAGGAAATAATAGATTCTGGCCACTGAGTTTCATACACGTGTGACTGTCCACCTACTTGCAAGTAAGAGCTCTGGTAGCAATAAAAGAGTACAGTGAACAATGGCAGTGGGTGTATCTGGTGCATGAGCACAGAAACGTACTCAGCTTGTTCTGCCATTGGTAGCCATTCTCAATACCCTGAATTTTTGAGTAGTTTTTATTGTTTGTCTCCCTTGATTAATGGTTGAAGGAGACATGAAATTATGCCTTCAGAAGCAAAGGGTAGTGGATAGGCAGGAAATAATCAGTTTTAAGACTTTTGAATGTGAGGGAAAGGCACTTGAAATAAGTGCAATGAAGGACACCTACACTGGAGTTTCAAAGAGCTGACAGCACAGTCCAGGCTATTTGCAGATCGTTATATAAGCTTCATTTTCAACACCCTGGATGGTCTGAGGTAAGTAAAAGACATTTAAAATCAAAATTAAAACTAAAAACACTGAATTGGAGAAACAAAAGAAATCCTATAAGGAAAGGTTATTACTTTAGAAACTATTTCTGTCCACTGCCCTTCCTATTTTCTTGCTAATCTGCACTGGAGCCTGAGCAGTGAAATATTCAGAAGTGCCCAGCCCCACTGAAATCCAATTTCTTTTTCTATTTTTAAAATTAAAGGTCTTGAGTCAAACCATGATGTATTATGCAATGAATCTGTAACAGGAAGAGCTGTATAACATTGCCAGCTAGTGGTCACTTGACTTCAGAGCACTATAACTCAATTCTAGCACAGTTTAAATATTTTTGAAATGTAATAAAACCTTTTATAGTTGTAGCTTAAGAAGATGACAAATAAATTGCTAACATATTTCAGTACCTTAGCGATCAGAACATAAAATTCTGCATGAAGATAACATTTAGTTCATGAATGTGGTAGTCCTTCATTTATGTTTAGTTTTCCAGTTGAAAAGAACATTAAAATTTTAAGTTCATACCAGCACTGATTCCAGTGGTGCAAATAATTATATCATATCATCATTAATGTTGTTTAACTTTACTATGTCATCTCTGAGCTGTATAATTCTAACACCTGGATAATAATATGCTGGCGGTTTTTTTCACTATTGTTGCTGCTAAAGACTGTTTATTCATTAAAAGTGAACTCTCACAAAGGCACAGACATCATCAAAACAAACATGGAATGGATCAAAAGAGACTAAGAAAATTCAGGAACCTACCTTTATAACATGACATGCATTTATAATAATTACACTAACAATCTTAATGATGCATCTTTCTGAATTATCTCTGTAATCTAAGGTCTAGCTTCAAACTAGCTGTTTTATGAAGATATAAAGGGACGTGAACACAATAATGCAAAATACAAAGTAAGAAAGAAATGGAGAAGAGAAAGAACAGATCCTAGCATAAATGTCATGTTCTGCAAAAACATATACACTTCAATGTTTCTATAGATAGCTTCACTAGATACACTACTTTTGCAAAAATTAAGTCAGTTGGCATTTGTGTGTCAGTATGTAAAGGTCATAGAACAGAATATGCATTCTGGAAACCGACATTTCCTTCAAACTAACATAAGAAAAGAAGGAAGTTTTAGGAAATTGTAAAAGAAATTAAAGACAAGACTATGATGGTGTAAACAGTGATCACCAAAGAGTTCTTATTAAGTCATTGTTGAGTTTAATATGTTAAAGGTTGTATCTATACCAGAATTTGCAGGAAGTTTTAAAATTGCACTTTTCACACTTGGATCACAATTAGGAGCAATCATCCCCTTGCAACAAACCTGTGTTAATTCATCCTGTCCTGCAGACAGATCTACTGTGTGGATTTCATTTCTGAGCTGGCTGTGGTTACGAGGCCCACACAGTCCAGAATGAGAACACACCATGCTCACACTGGCAGTGTGCTCCAGCAGGAACAATCTGCTTTTGCCTGTAAAGGACTGGGCAAACATAACCTAAAATCAATCTGTTTAAGGCCCTTCCAGCCTCAGGACATCAATCTGCAAAGATTTACGTGCCCATTTAATTTTATTCTGACTTCAGCAGGACTACTCATGGATAAGTACAAGCATAGTAGGCAGCTTTGCAAATGATTCTGAGTCAGGATAATTCTGTGGTGTGACCTGGGATACTGAGTCTGAGGGCCAGGTCCACAGTTGTCTGGAAAATTGTGCTGCTGTTAAAATTCATATGAGAACTATCCCTAGAGGAACAGATCTGCCAGCAAAAGTCAGAGAGCTACCAAAGAGGCCTTACCAGAATCCTTTAAAATTATCTATTAGCTACGATGGAAGACCTAATTTAGAAAATGTCTTTAAAAAGGGGAGAGAAGGTAGATTTCACCTTTGAGTCTGAAAGAGGGGTTAAAAAAGGTGAAAGAAAACTTGTTCCCCTTAGGCTGAATCCACACCAGCTACTTCTGAGCGGTTTCGAAGCCCTTCCCTTAACTGACCCTACTGAACAGTTTCCTTTCACAGGATGGTTTTCCTGTACACTGGACAAATGCCTTGGGCATTGCAATAAGACTCTCTTTCACAACAAAGTTCAGCTAGCCCTTAAACATTTCATCTTTAGCTATCTCCAAACTACCTGTGTGGTGGAGACTTTTGGCATAGGGGATCAAGCTACTGTAACTCAGAGTAAATCCCCTGAACAACAAGTGCAAACAAAAACAGAAGTCCAGAACCAGCTTCCAAATACCAATCTCTTTCTGATGTAACATAGAATCTCCTAATGAAGATATAAAAATAGATGCTGAGTAAACAAAGCCAAGCTCTTACTATATTGTTAGTCACAATTAACAGAACGTAGGTCTTCAAACACACATGCTTCATTTGTTAATAAATTATTCGGTCAGCCTCAGCAGAGCCAGGTACTGTGCATCCCAAGTTTCTGATGGCACAAGCAGACTACCTGTCAAGTATTGAAATTAATAACTCTAGATGGGCTGTGGCCATCCCCACAGGTGTCCAGAGATGACTTAGATTTTCCTAGATATCACAGTGCACTGCAGAGCTCATCTCATTCACGTTCTCCAAATCTCCTTGGATACTTGAAAAAGTACCCACCTGTTGGGAAATGCCTATTTTTACACCACATTTTCAGGCTCTTGTCCCAGTGACTGACATATATCCTCCTCCAGCCAAAAGATGCTCTGCAGCTCTAGCTTCCCCTGAGTCAGACTTGGCAGCCTTGGTCTTGCTATGATCTAGCTCTACGCCTCAGGTTTTCTTCCCCTATGTCCAGTGAGAGGAAGCTTATGCTTTTGTTTTCTTGCTAAAACAATATTGGCAACATTTTTCCAGCTAACTTGATAGTTGCTAACTTGCACAACTACAAGAAGCTTGTGTAGGAACTCTTTCAGGCTGACAGACGTACAGTTCCAATGCTGTCCATGACAGCAAAAGCACATTCGTCACCTCTTGGATCACTCTATGCTGTGCCACTACTAGCCAATTTTTACAATGTTTTGTATAATCCCTCCACAGCCTTCAAATCTCTATAGAACAAAAACTTTGAACAGCCAAAGGCTCATTGATCTTGACTTCCACTTTTCACTCTCTGCCCCACATAAACCATTACCTGATCAGGTACTCATTCTCCTCCTTACAGCAATGGCTACCATCAACACACATACATATGCACTTTTTCTTTTAAATATATACTTAGAACTTTTGTTGATGTATGCTTCACTTTTGTACAGAAAGCAGCATCCTTAAATTTCTGTAATGCAGTTGCACAGCTAGATCATCTGCCTGAGATAAAGGAAAGATGCTAAAACCAAACTGTTTCAGAACTAAGCCTTGCCACCAATGCAAAGAATTGACCCTCTTGGTAGCGCCATTGTCTTTGTCAAGACAAAGCAAAGTGCTCTCCAGCCATCACCCACTCTGCTAAAATGACATCAGTCACGGCAAGGCTTTTAACTCACTCTTATATTTGTGGGGGTTAATGTAGCAAAATTCAATGCAAGACATTATAGAAGAGGGAGGTGATTTCATCTAAAATTATCTCAAACACACTGTGTATACAGTTGCATTCTACAAAGTACCAAGGTATGGTTTTTCTTTCTTTTACAGGCTGGGGGATGAACAGATGGAGAGCAGCCCTGGGGAACAGGACTTGGGTGTGCTGGTTGGGTGAGAGGCTGGACATGACCCAGCCATGGGCACTCCCCATCCCAAACATGCCCTGGGCTGCATCCAAAGCAGTGTGGGCAGCAGGGCAGGGAGGGGATTTTGCCCCTCTGCTCTGCTCTGGTGAGAGCCCACCTGGAACCCTCCATCCAGCTCCAGGGTCTCAGCACAGGAAGGACAGGGACCTGTGGGAGTGAATTCAGCGGAGGCCATCAAGTTGATCAGAGTGATGGAGCACCTGTCCTATGAGGAAAGGCTGAGAGAACTGGGATTGTTCAACCTGGAGAGGAAAAGGCTTCAGGGTGACCCAGCTGCAGCCTTTCAGTACCTGAAGGGAGCCTTAAAAGGAAGATAGAAAGGGACTATTTGCAAGGGCATGCAGTGACAAGACAAGGGGGAATGGCTTCAAACTGAAAGAGAGCAGGTTTAGATTAGATATTAGGAAGAAATTCTAGAGGGGTGCTGAGCATTGGAACAGGTTGTCCACAGAAGTTGTGGATGCCCTATCCTTGGAAGTGTTCAAGGCCAGGTTGGATGAGGCTCTGAGCCACCTGGCCCAATGAAACTGTTCCTGCCCACAGCAGGCAGGTTGAAACTAGATGATCTTTAATGTCCCTTCCACTCAAGCCATTCTATATTCTACAGTTCTATGACACCTTAAACAGTCTGGCCAGAATCACTTGGGCACACCATGGAGGACAAACACTGCTGTCTATGCAACTCTGGTATATCTTCATTTCTTTTGGATTGACTACTGCACATTGACTGG
>VZRX01005359.1:27967-48982 GCA_013398075.1 Notiomystis cincta | reverse complement strand
AGGGGAAATGGCTTCAAACTGAAAGAGAGCAGGTTTAGATTAGATATTAGGAAGAAATTCTAGAGGGGTGCTGAGCATTGGAACAGGTTGTCCACAGAAGTTGTGGATGCCCTATCCTTGGAAGTGTTCAAGGCCAGGTTGGATGAGGCTCTGAGCCACCTGGCCCAATGAAACTGTTCCTGCCCACAGCAGGCAGGTTGAAACTAGATGATCTTTAATGTCCCTTCCACTCAAGCCATTCTATATTCTACAGTTCTATGACACCTTAAACAGTCTGGCCAGAATCACTTGGGCACACCATGGAGGACAAACACTGCTGTCTATGCAACTCTGGTATATCTTCATTTCTTTTGGATTGACTACTGCACATTGACTGGGGCATGTGCTAAGCACAATCCTTTAATGTGGAGAAAAGTGCTGGAGAAAAATGCCCAAGACTTGTGGCTCTTTTCATTTCCTCTATAAATATATATATATTGCTTCACATCTCTCACTTCAACAGCATTAATATTGCAAGTTTTTCCTTCTTGCTGTTTGTATTGGGTTTGCACGGCCTGGTTTTTGGTTGCAACAGGGACACAGAGGTGGCTTCCTTGAGAAGCTTCTGGAATGTCTGGCACAGCCAATCCCTGGCAGCTCCAAAGATGGGCGTGCCGTTGGCCAAGGCTGGGCCAGTTATAAACGCTGGTAAAGCCTCTGTGATAACATCTAAGAAGAAATCAAAACAAAGGTAGTGGCACAGTTTTAGATGTGAGCAGAAAAGAGCAGAGAGAGAACATGTGAGAGGAACAGCCCTGCAGACACTGAGGTCAGTGCAGAGGGAGGGGCAGGAAGTGCTCCAGGTGCTGGAGCTGAGATTCCTCTGCAGCCCCTGGTGCAGACAATGATGAGGCAGCTGTGCCCCTGCAGCCCGTGGGAGTCCATGGGGATGCAGAGATCCACCTGCAACACATGGAGGAGCCCCACAATGGAGTAGGGTGATGCCTGAGAGAGGGCTATGACTCTGTGGGAGGTATGTGGAGTCTCCTTGAAGGACTGTCCCTGTGGAAGGGTGACCCACGCTGCAGCAGTTTTGGGAGGACTGCTGCCCATGGGATGGATTCACAGTCTAGCAGGTCACAGAGAGCTGTTTCTCGTGAGATGGAGAAGTTCTCACACTGGAAAAGTCCGTGGAGAGCTGTCTCCCGTGGTGCAGCAGGGGAACTCCTCTCCTGAGCAGCAGGATAAGCCATGGGTCATGAACTGACCATAATCCCTATTCCTGTCCCGGCACTGCTGGGGTAGGAGGCAGAGCTTGGGAAGGAGGGAGCAGTGAGGGGAGGGGGAGAAGTGGTTTTTACTTCTCATTATTCTGCTCTGATTGTGTTTGTAATAAATTCACTTTATAAGTCTATGTTGAGCCTGCTTTGCCCTGATGATATTTGATGAATGATTTCTCCTGGTCCTTATCTCCACCCATGAACCCTTTTGTTTTTTTCTCTCCTCTGTCCAGCTGAAAAGGGGAGTAAGTGAGCAGCTTTTGTGGGATTTTGGCTTCCAGCCAGTGTCAACCCATGACACTATCAAGGCATATGAATGAAAAACTATATACAGTAATCTGTAGCAATTAAAACATACCATATCCTTGCTTGGCTGTTTCTAAGACTTTAACACATTCTTCTCTTAACACTTGGGTCACATCAGTCTTAATATTTTTGGTATAAACCTCTACACATTCTGTAAGTTAATTATCTTTGTTTCCAGTTATTTTTCAATAATTAAGCTACCTAACCTCACAGAGGCATGACTCCTCCTGCATCTGACTATTTTCAATTTCAAGTTCAGTTAACACAACAGCTGACTCTCACCAAAGGTACCCTGATATTTGCCACATCTAATTACAAAACAGGAGTGTGTTATACTTTCCATCACCTGTTTGAGCAAACACATTTCTAGTGCAGAGAGTATTTTTGGAAATTTTTCTTTCAGGTTAATGAAACCCACAGAAAACAATTGTTCAAGCTTACTAAAATTTTTGCAAGACTTGAACAACAGAGACTCTACAAGATTGTTCATGAATAGGTGAGGATTATTAGTCTATCCACAGGATGCCTTAATGAAACTGATCCCAGATTTCAAAACTAGCATTTTCACAGAAACAACAAGGACTTTTCACTTCCTCAATCTGTCTGTCCTGGGGGTTGTCTTATGTAGCATTAGAACCACAGTTTGCCTCCAGTTGGCAAAGCTTTTTGTGGTCCTTCGAGTTTAAGGGTGATGCTAGATATGATTTAATCAGATAGTTCAGTATCTTTTTGACACAACACAGGTGTTGTATTTTCTAAAAGAGCTGACAAGGTCTCAGACTAACATCCAAGATGTGTGTATGATGTTTTACCCAAGCATTTGAAGCTCAGTGCCTTAAGGCACTTTCTAACTCAAAAACCACTGTGGGGTTTGTGGATGGATGTACTACTTCCTCAGCTAAGATTTTCTTCTATGACTAATTTCTCTTAGGAGTAAAGTGGTACTACCTTTTTACAAAGGCACCTGCACCTTACAGTACTCTTGAGACCATGATGTGAAAGCTAACACTGTGAAAACAAAAGCCAAGATTTTCTGATATTTTTTACTATTAACAGCAGGCTTTCTAGACATCTGCAACCAGCAGTGACAGACACTTCCAGTCCCTCCTGCCAATGGGACTATCATCACAACCTCAGGCAGTAAAGAAACAATGCAGTCAAGTCTTAAATGATCAGCACATTCAGTGCTCTAAATAGGACCGCTGTGTCAGCCTTTCCTTAGACTTTTAGTTCGTTTTTTATGCAGGACAAAAACCACACAAGAAACGAGCATTCCTTTGATAACAAGCATCTGAACACTCCAATTAAAGCAGGTATTTACTGCTGAACACTCTCATGTATCAACTGCTAAAAACATCTGATGCCTTTTCCTTGGTTCTAGAATTAAGAGCAAGACACAGGGGATAAAAGGGTTCTTACTTCGGTACTTAATATGGATCCTTATGGTGCAACTATTTGTCAAGGTGGAATATGCCCAAATACACACCTCTGGTACATTGCATATACAATTTTAAAGACCTTGCAAATTAGAATGGCTGACAAAGAATCCCCAATGAGAGGCTTAAATGAATGGCATGACAACCTCCCTATTCTAAAGTATCCCCCCTGCCCCCAGATGGGCTTAATCCTAGTTTAGAGAATATGTCCTAGAGAGAGCCTTGGTTTTTCCAAGATAGACTAAGGCTTTCTGGCCTCCAGCTGTGAGGCCTTCAGGATGTGTGGTCTTCTGATCTAGCAAAATACCAGGACTATGCCAAGATATCAGGCTTAAAGAATTACAAGTATGCATGCTAAGAACATTGAGAATACATAAATGTATACAAATAGAAGGGAAAAAAAAGTCATAGCATCACCTCCTCAAAAGCTGCATGGGCAGAAATTAATTGTCATCTAAGGGTGAAAGTAATATTTCAGCATGAACAAATAAATAAAAGATATTTTCACAGCACTGTAGTTAAGGAAGTGTGTCCTACTGGAATGAGTTGCAAAAGAGGCAGCTGAGATTTGTGGCAGTTGGAGCTTTCCAACTTTAAAGAGGAAGTTATTGGAAGCTGTAAGATTTCCTGTTTCCTGTAAGTCTGTGGCACACGGGGTACCACAGGAGAATGGATATGAGACATGGGGTTGAATTCTCTTCTTCGAAGGCCGTGTTCCTCAGTTTTTCAGAGAACAAGTTTGCTGTGCAGATTTTCTTATTAGCTTTTGGTTCATAGGTTTAAATTCAAAAATCTAGGTATATTTCAGATATAACCTTCACCAAAATCATTGATCAATGCCATGTCAAAAATATTTCATTTCAAAGCTAGGTCTTCAAGGAAAACACCTTTTATCAAAATGGTATTAACAAAACTTTCTGCAACCAGTGCTAATCTTTCATGTAGCTTTATCCAGATAAACCTTGATCACCTCATGAGGCTTTTTATCAGGTTTGAAAATTCAGTTGGTTAGAAAGTCATGCTGTCTTCTTTCCTTCTCTTTCTTCAGTAATACCATGCTATCTCAAATGCATTTTTAATACACTTACTTACCCTATTTACACTCTGCTCTAGGTAGGTCAGCATTTCTGATAATCCTGTTAGAAATACAATAACATAAGCTGAAACTCTTAGGTTGAGTCTAGAGTCTTTGCAAGTAGCAAAAAATAAATATTCTCTTTTAAAAGAAAATTTTAATAATTTACCTCAAAAGGTAGACATGGAATCTTTACTGTTCCATTTTTATTGCTTTCTCCAAATATGACTACGTTCAACACTGAATAAAACCAAATAAATTCAAATATATTTATCATGGGCCCCTTCCACAAACTTAGAGATAAGCTTTTACTTTTGTGTATTTCATAATAAAGTAAAAGACCTCAACCAACTGCTTGAGGCAACTGTGCAGAACTTTTTAATATGATTGCTACATGGTAGCTTGATGTATTTTTCCCCCTAGAGATGGAAGAAATAGGGCAAATGAGTTGTTTTTACTACCTTCAGTTATTACCTGGAGTCATGAGTTGTTTTTCCTTTTGACAGACGCTGTAATGTCAAGGTGGCACCAGCCCACTCTTGGCAAGGCTCTATCCTAGGAAAGTGTTTTGCTCATAATAGGCTGCCTGACAGTCTGACCTTTATCACATTTTTCTTTCCTGTCACCTTCAGGAAGGGCAGCTGTGGTGCTGTTGATGTATTTCATACACAGACAAGTAATTTCAGAATTATTCTGAAACATTAAAAATTAAGTTCTTCTCTTGATCTTGCAACATCTTCTGGTTTTCATGATTTGTACTAGAAATAAAAGAATCTGAATTTATTTTTGATTACTTCATTCCAGGATCATTAAGAGTTTCTAGCGCTCTGTATTTCCCAAGGTGCTTTCCCAAACACGCCTTCGTGTCTCAAAAATGAAAGCTAACTCATTGCTAGGGAAAGCTTACTTCTTGAGGAAAAATGGAAATCTGTTGTCCAAGAAGATTAAATCCTTAACCACTCAGTTAAAGTCACAAATTTTCAGCTCTGCAAACAGCTTTTTCCTCTAAGGATTGCACACAGGCCTGCAACATCTCTCTGAGGTCAAAACGTGTGCCTGACAAGGATATGCAGAATGCAACTAGCTTTAGGTGGCATAGTCGAGTGAATATTTATATTTCTCAATCTTCCTTTTCAGTTTTATTTCTCTTTTAGTGTCAAAAGATCTATAATGTACATTTTTTGACAGTATCTTTAAATATTGTATTTAAAATATGCTACTATTCTATTTAAATATATGTTTCAAACTTTCTGGAACCACTAGCTGTATTGAATTGACACTCCCTAATGTATTTAAGCATGAGTACAAATCATACAGACTAGGTAGCTGGGCAAGTTTGATGTTTCAGCTATTTATAACCCAGTTACAGATGAAGTCAACGATGAAAAAATTTATTTTGTTTATTTTTGCAGGCATAAAGGAGTAAGACAGCAAGAAAAAGCTACTCTTGGGCTCTAAACAACATGGAAGGATGCTTAGACCTGCATGTTTAATTTTTTTCTTCAGCATTTAACATTTCAGTATGTTACTGGAACAAATTTGTCATGTTTTGGGTTTTTTCCCCTTCACTGCTTTTCAGAGGATGTTTGAATCACTGCACTGAGAAACAGCATCAAGTTATCAAAAACAGTATCTTGATATGATAAAGCAGACATCCCCACATGTGATTAAGTTTCTCTAACAAACAAGAAATCATCAGGACTTTCAGAAAAGACTGCAGTATTTTGCTGCAAAGTGTAAAATATGGTTAAAAATACTCTTCATCAAAACTGGGAAAAGAAGGGGAAAAAAAATAGTTGCCTATAAAAGAAAAACTGCCTACAAAACAGATATTCTGGACAAAACAATACAACCACAGCAAAGATTTCAAGATGAACGCTTTCCATGTGTGTAGAAAAGTAATTTGTCATGACTGATGTTGCCTGCCTGCTGTTCACCACCAGTTTTTCTTGCACCATTGTTAAATAAGAAAGATCCTGGTGAGCAGATTTTTGCCTATGTTCAGATAAGCAGAGCTAGAAGCACCATTTTCTTTACAGCCTGTTTCTTAAACAATTCTTAAACAATTACATTGATACATAAGCATTAAGGTATACAACAGGCACCAGTTAAGGGACACTTCAGATACAGGCAATTTTCTGAAATCCATAAGCCTAAGTTCTCACTGGGGTATGCAATCAGAAGTGGCCATTTTTTCATGTCAACAGAAAAAAGGACTATAAAAAATATTGACTTCCAAACTGCTAACAAGTAATGCAGTCGATTGCACTTAAATCACGCTGAGCTGTACTTCTCAGAGATTCAGCTGGTGACTTCAAATTAAAGAAGGATTTTAACATATTTGCTTTAAGGTGCTGGTGCTGAAAATGCAATACGTAAAGGCACCTTTACACCAACAGAAAATAGACTGTAAGAGCAGCAGAGTAGCAGTGCTAGGCCTAGGACTGTACCCTGAAATGTATTCAACATCTTCCATTCTCTTACTGCAGTGTTCTTTTAGAAAATAGAGCAAGACTATTCTTTTGAGGAAATGGGAGAGGATAAACAGCACCCTCTTCTCTGTAAGACTTGTTCAGGAGAAATTGTATAGAAAATAAAAAACTGATTTAATTTAGTTCTTTACACATGCTGGATTCAAGATTTTACTCTTTGATCAATCTCACCACCAAGCTTCTGAAATGGAACCCATGAGACAGCATGCCACTAAACAGAGGACTAGAAGTCTAGAAGTCATGCTCAGTTTCCTCAATCACATAAAAACCAGACTGTTCTGTTATCTACTCATCCTGGTTCACCAGTTTTTTCAGGTTGACCAGGAAGTGTCTCAGATTTGCCAACTGAGCTTGGAAGATCCTGTAAGTGAAAGCTTTAGGACCACAGCAGAAAAACATAACAAGAATTTTCTAACAATTTTTAAATAAAATTCTCTTCTTATTAGGAGACATATTGATGCCAGTACATATACGAGATTTCTTAACATGCTTGTTAAAACAATCTAAATCATAGCTTTATTTATCACAGGTTTTATTATGATCTTCTAGTATATTGTAATCAAAGTACAGTAGCATCATATTTTCATGATAAATGCATGTACACAGCAAAGAAAAATCTTTGAGGAGAGAGGAAAAAGGAAACAAGTTTCCCAGGTATAGTTTTCCAGATCTTTGTACCATTATTAGTCATTGTTTTCCTTGCTTTTTTTGGGGGGAAGGACTCTGTTTGATTTCTTCTGAAAAAATAAAATTAAAACCAATACAAAACAAAAACAAAAACCAACAGAAAACCCCAAAACAACAACATAACAAAAAAACAAACCTAACCAAAAATCAAACAAACATCCAAAAAACAACCAAAAAAACCCCAAACAAATAAAACCACACAAGAAAGAAAAGTTCTATGAGAACAACTAAAACTTTGTTTCTCTGGATTAGAAGCACAGTTCAACACAAATGGAGACCAGTAGCTGCCCCAAAGATGCATGCCCATTACCACCCTGAGGAAGTGAGGCACTGTCTTACTCTTATTCCATGTTCTTACATTGCCCTGGAGCAATGGCCTCCTACCTGGAGGTTAAGCACTCCAGAGAGTACAAGGAGGAAAGTATTACAGTTATTGTTTATTTTTTACCTAAAAGTATTAAGAAATAATTAAAAGTTTACTAATACATAACGTGTTTTGACACTGCACTCTCATCTAGTGTGCATGCCGATGGTCACACTTAAGGTAGACAGTACACAAGGTATCCTTGAGGAAGACTGTGTGCGCAGAAGGGAGCTGAGTGACACCCTGGCTCATTCTTTCACTTTCAGTGTATTGACATATTGACATTTACATGTGCCCAGTTAAGCGGATCTGAGGACTATATTACCTACTTTCAACTAAACTAACCCTCACAAAATTACCTGGTCTGTCAAAAAGGTTCTGGAAAAAAAAAGCCCTGCAGATTGAGGTAACACAAATGATACAAGTGCAAATGGGCAAGAAAGTTGCAGAGCTGATACTTCTAGTGCAAGTCCTTCATCAACTGCTATGCGTGGTGGTATCACTGACAATATAGTTGGATTTGAGAAAAAGTTGGATAAAAACATTGAAAACTATCAAGATAAGTATCTGAAACACAAATTTACATGTGTTATTGCTAACAATGAACCTCTTTTTGAGTGTATATTGTACCTTTAGGCATTAGCTAACAGTAGTATGGAGCCACAAGGATTAACAGGCCATTTACAAACTAGCCATTAAGGATGTGAAGAACAACCTTTGTAAGTTTCTTCAGCAATGTTTAAAGTCCTGTGATACTCAACCCAGTATTTCACAAAATTTCACAGAAAACATTGCTGAAATTTTGAAGAAACAAATATTAGAACAAGTGATGGGTTGTGGGAGGCGTGAAACTAAGTGTTCCTTAAGCAGTTTATGGTACTTGCTAGATTTTACATGATAAAGTACATAAAGAGCGACTTTTTGTCCATCTCTAATAAAAAGACGTAAAAGGAAAGTAGATGTAAAATGGAAAAGGTAGCTGCTCAACAGCAAACCATTCCTTTATTAAAAATGCTGTTTTATGAAAAAACTGCACAAACGTAACCACTGATGAAGTGGCTGCTTTGAGTAGAATAAAAAAGGGATCTAAGGATAGGTTACAGCAAAAGTCACTGGATCCCTTATGGGCAAGCTCGTGCTGCAAATTAACTGGAGACAAAATCATGCCAAGTCCTACATTGTCATCAATGTGTTTAATTTTATAAAAGCAACATCTTTCAGTACCAGAAACTTTACAATACTTTGGAAACTGATGGGGAGTTCACTGGTCAAACCTATATTTTTCTTTCACAGAAAGAAAAGTTGTTGCACATCTCCTGACCTTTTTTGTGATGAAAAGGGCCTGCCAATACTGTGCTAATATTTTTGAAAAATAAAAATATTTAATGTTTCTCTTCACAATAAAGATGTTGTTTAACAATGGGCAAGAAAATTTTTCTTTTTAAAATGAAGTTATTCTATGGAGGGAGCATAACAGAAGTTTGAAAATGTTTCCATCATCATGCCATTCTGTTGTAAAGAAGTGAAGTGTCACCCATAAAAACCTGTAATATCTGTATACTTGTACAAGGAAGTAACTTTCCAACCCATTTAGAAAAATCTTCCAGAGGCAGGTTTTTCAATCCATTTGATAACAATACAAAAATTCAAGACCTTTCAAATAGTTTGCAAAACCAACTGACTGACATCAGGGAAAATGGAACTGACTAGATGAAGTTGAATATTAATACACCTTTGCATAAGTAGTGGGCATGACTACTTATGAAAAACAAGCATCGTGATTTAATAAGCACAACCTTCAACACACTTCCCATTTGGATCAATATCTTTGTGAAATATCTTTTTCAGTAATGACATATTAAAAATAGATATTAAATATATCTTAAAGATTAAAATCAAGAAAAATTGAACTTAGACCCGAATCTTTGAATCTCTGCACCACAGTGTTGAACAAAAATTTCTAAAAATAATGAGTCATCATGTATTTCTGAGCATCACTTATTTATTTCATACTGGGAAAGAAAAATACTTCATACCACTCATAATATTTGAAAATTGTTTATCTTATCTACAGCTTACCTTTTTACATTTTTATTGCATACTTAATTAGCAGAGTAGTACCTAAAATAATTTATATAGAGTAAGGGTGCATGCTTAAAATATTGTTTTTGCATCCAGCTCTGGATTCCCTAGCACAGGAAAGCACAGACCTGTTGGAGAGAGGGGGTCACAAAGATGACTGGAGGACTGGAGCGCCTTTCCTGTGAAGACATGCTGAGAGAGCTGGGGTTCAGCAGGAGAAAAGAATGCTCTGGGGTGAGCCCTTCAACATATAAAAAAGGCTTGTGGGAAAGGAGGCAGCATTTCACCAGGGCATGCAGTGACAGGACAAAGGGTGAGAGTTTTAAAATGAAAAGGGTTTAGATTAGACATAGGGAAGAAAATGTCTAGAATAAGGGTGGGGAGGCACCGTCACGACTTGCCCAGAGAAGCTGTGGATGCCCCACATTGGAAGTCCTGGAAATGTTCAAGGTTGGGTTGGACAGGGTAGCTCTAAGCAAGCTGCTCTAGTGAAAGATGTCCATGTCCTGTGATCTTTAAAGGTCCTTTCCAACCAGTCTGTGATTCTGAGACTCTACTTCAAAAATCTGATCCATTGCTGGGATACTATTAGCAGCAATAAATTTGATAACTGCTACTTTTAACACTAACATAATGTATTTTATTCCATATATCCATATATCAAGTTTAAGACATTCTTAAGGTCTTAATGCTGGGATCAGAAACCTACCCAACTACAGTCTGGCCTGCAGCAAAAAAAGAATATCCAGCACAAAAGCCCAGGCCTGAATTAAAAGAAATTCAAAGAAAAATAGCCACCTAAGCCTCATCAGAATTCTGCAGTACTGTTCAGATCAGAAATTATTCTCGGGGGTTTTCTTGTACTTTCATTCTCTATTTCTCTAACCCACTGGACATCATGGTCAGATACCAAAGGAATTTCTAAGCAAAGTGTCCTTTTCACCACTCTTGATTACACAGACACAACACAAGAGAACAGGAATTCAGGTACTGTCATCCAGCACTAGGATTAACCCACTTACGTTCTGAAGCAGCGAAGGCACAACAGTGAATTTGGAAGAACACACACTTACTCACAAAACCAATAAAGCTTAATATTTATATTTATTATGCATTAGGAAGCTTATTAACTTAAAAACCAACCCACATAGTACAAAAGGCTTCTTATCTCTGCTCAATGTGGAACAAGTTTCAAAATATATATTTTTAAAATTTGTTCAGTCAATACACAATCCTTTTAAAAAACTGTATAACTGTCTGTACCCCCATTACATTTATAAATACATGATTTACACAGCACCCCATCTGGAAAAATTAAAACTCCTTACAAATATCTACATATATTGCATACATATAAAACATTCATAGGAGTACTTCATTAAAGTTGGATTTAATAGTCCATTTACATTGCAGTAAAATACATATAAATCTGTGTCTTCTTCATAAAATGTCTCTAAAAATTAGCACATTTGTAACAATTCATAACTCCTTTGAAGCATCTTTTAGAAAAAAAAATTGATATGAATATATCCATGATATTCAGCAGGTAAGACAGTGATATGAAGGCTAAATATGATTAATAACTGAACACTAAGAAGCAGTTAAGGCAGGGGTGAAAGGAATTAATAGGAAAAATTCATTTATATGGTAGATAAAGTGACAAAATGCAGTACATACATGTATTTCTTGATGTAAAGTACTCTGGCACCCACTCAGAAGTGTCTGTATTTCTGACACTGCTCATTTTTAAATTAAAATTTTATTTTTTATAAGCAAAACATTCATGGGACCTGGCTCTTGGGTGCCATCTGGATTTGCTTTAACTGCACAAAACTGATGATTCCAGGATATGGGTTTAGGGTTTCTGTATGACCTTCATTTACAAGTAGCTACTGTCATGTGTGACCACACAGATTCAGAATTCTGCCACGTCAGTTTCATCACTGCTTTCCAGTAACTACTGGACTTCTTGCTAGTTAATAATATTTGAGAATTCAATTGACAACCACTATTTCAGGTATCAAAACTATATAGAAATCAGTGTCTCCCATACCATGAAGACTACATGTGGCATAGATGCAGTCAAAAAGGCATAAGAAATGCAAAACAACCTATAATAGTGATGGCAGAAATTGCTCTGGCTCAAACCTGTTTATTTCCCATTGTCTTGCAATTTTGGGAACTAAAATTTCAAACTTTTAAAAAAATTCTGTCTGTATACACAGGTTTCTACCCAATACTGGAATTTGACACAGTATTTGCAATCCAGTATTGGGTAGAATCATACCAGCTTGTGACCTGCTGTTCTAAAAAAACACTCCTCCAAGCACGACATCAACCTCAAGTATCATACAGCAAGTGACCCCCTGTCAGGGCTGCCTTCCTCTCAAAGGCAAGATACTCTGTACCTCCCACCAAGCTTCCACAGCCACGATTCAGTGCATGCATTTGTTCCACAGACCCCTCAGAATTTAGTCTTCATACACTGCTATCCTGCAGCAATGGTTCAATGTCCTCTTCATTACTTTGGTCTAGGTTGTTACTCAGACTACTGCTGATGTTGTTGCTGTGTTTTTTGGTACTGCTGGCTTTGCTGTTCTCAGGAATAAATAAGGCGACTAGAAAAGCCAGAAGAACAATGCACGCTCCAACCAGGAAGGGGGGACCAGGAACGACTGCTGTCTACAAGAAAACAAGCATAATAAAGAATTCACGTTGCAGACATTGCCTTCTGCATTATGAACTACACCACTAAGGCAGGAGATCATGAGAGACATATTTATGGAGACTATAAAATTTTTGCAAACAGGTTCGTATGTGCGCTGTGAAGTGAATTTTCTGCATCTACAATCTCCACAAATTCCTCGCCTGATCTCCAAAATGATCTAAAAACTAAAAACACATATAATTGTCAATTGACAGTATGATTGCCTAGTAAATTAAACAGATGTGGACTGATGCTTTTTTGTAATTTTTTTTTGCTTTAGTCAACATGCCTGTTAAATCAACAAGACTCCTCTGAACATTAATAGAGTAAGATTTCAACATCCAGAAGAACAAATACTCCATAAATCTTAGCTTCACTTTTCCATGGCTGAGATACGCTAGAATCAAGTTAGCTAAATATACAAGCATTCAAAAAAACCAATATATATATCTATATGGGGGAGCAAAGTAACAGTAAGACCACTCTCACTGCATAGACATGTTGCTCATGTATGTTAACTTTGTATTTTGAGTTATTCTTCCTTCTTTCTAAGCAGTTTATTTTAAAATTTAAAACTTACCCACATTTCATAGCCCAAACTAAAAAGAAACATCAGAAAGGTTTTAAGATAAATTTTAAATCAGCCAAGTTTGATGACAAACCTCAACAAAAGGAAGTGTCAACAATCCAACTTTTTTTTAAACCTTTAACAACTTTTCTGCATCTGTGTAAATTAAAACTAGATAAAAATGAGAAGATGAAACTTGTCAATCCGGTACTTTTATTCTACTAAGTGAAATGTAGGAAGTCATTCTCAATGAAGTAGGAAAGTATCTGAACATAAGTTTACAGTAACACAGTACTTCCCTTGCCTCAATTCTTGTTACAATCAGAGGCCTAAATTTTCACCTGATAGTCTGTAGATATAAACTATATAAACATATCAAAAATGTATCTTAATGATACTAAATCTTCAAGAGGTGCTACACACATAAATACTTAGAGAAGTAATACTTAAAGAAGTAATTAACTTCCACAAATTAATACATGTTCATTTGCAGTATAACAGGTAATTCATCTGAGTATTACGTGATTGTGTTTTCACTCAAAGGAGTAAAAATCTTTCAAAAGCTGTCCTTTCTCCTTGCATTGCCAAGTGTTATTGTTATTATTACACTCTAACACAGCCTACAACTCCACTGTTTGCTGCAAGGGCTTCCTGTGGATAATTATAATGATGCAACCTCACTCAAAATTTAGTTTCAGTAAATTTACATCAAAAGAAGTTACCTGGTACTGTTACAATACTGAAACTAATGCTGCTATACTACTGTAAATCTAAATATTTACTATCACATTTAAATTATGAGCTATCTCTTTGTAACTTAGTAAAACTGAAAAGTGAGAATTAAGTAGTTTAAGACTAAGATATGAAGATTTTAAATCAACCAAAAGTAAGACAGATTTCTGATCCTGTAAGTTCTATGCAGCAAACTGCACACCAAATTTTGAACTAACCTTATTACTGGGATTTTGCTTTGTTTTTTTTTCAGAAGTGTTATCAGGTAGCAATTCATTGAGTTCCACATGGAAGAGAAAGAAAATAAAGCCATATAGTGCTGGTCCTAGGCCATTGCACAGTCCTCTTACTCCAGTTATTATTCCTTGGACAACACCTAATGAGGAAAAAAAAAAAAAGGTAGGATTTTTTTAAGCAAGAAAGAAATGCTCAGAGCCAAGAGCTCTGAGTGTATTCTAATAATTATTCAAAAATAGAGCATATCATAATTATTTCTACATTCTAAGACATAAGAAGTATACTGAACACAAATCTGTCAGATTAAAATAATCCTCTATATCATCATAGTTCTGTCACTATACTTGCAGTTTACTGGAAGCATTAAGATTTTTATTATTATACAGTATTTCATTATTATTATGATGAAATTTATGTGCAGGTTTAATTTTTTATATTAGAGCTCTTTCACTCTCACCCAAAGCCTACAATGAAGATAGTGAAGATAACAGAGCTTAAATGTGGTACCCATTCTGTTTATTTTCAAGTGAAATTTAGAGTAATGTACCTAAGTGTTAGGACCTGTGCTTGGGAAAATATGCACAAACTGTGACCCATATTTATTTAAATACCAAGTAACTTACACAGGGCAGTAAATTAAGCATACAGAAGTCAATTCACAATACTTGACTGGCTGCAGTTTTACACTGGATTCTTTTTAAAGCTCGATTAATCAAAGTGCTATAGGTATATTTCTGTTTCAGCTTCATTAAATGACTGTGATGACTGCAAAAAGTGTTTTTATGATATTAGCTTTACATAATAGCAGTCTAAAAAGTGCTATTTTACAATATTAATAATCTGCTTTGTTCTTAAAGCAGTAACTTATAAAATGAGAGAAACAAAAACATGCAAAAAAGACAGCTGTCCAAGGTTTTACTTCATAGGTTGATAACATGACAGCTTAAAATCTTTAAGCCACTAGGTGGCAAAACCTCTGTCTTGAAACTATTGAAATCCTTAAGTATTAACACCAGTTTTCTCCATGTAAAATCAAAGTTCAATGGCTTCTGTCACCTTAACTAAACTAGTCATTTCCTGATGTAAACAGAAATCAAGTCTCTTAAAAAATGTGGGAAAGAGGGGAATAACTTAAAAAGCCATGTAAAATACTATCTTTTGCATCTTTCAACAGAAATCCACCTCTTGGAACAGCATCTCCTTTGCTCTTCTCAGATTAACTGCATTTATCTAACCTTATGTTGTACAATGCTAAAGTATAACTAATACTTAAAATTTATATGCACAGCATTTTTTAAAGAGAACATTAAATTCAGTTCTTTCTATTAGTGTTTTAATTTGTGATGACTTTTCCTCTCATTTGCTTTAAAAGAGGAATAATTTCTGATTATGCATTGCTTTTCACATCAAAAGCAGTAAATTTTGAGTTTTCTCAGATTAACTGGTTACTTTCTTTTCTATTCCTTAAAAATCTGATGTAATGTAACACATAGGGCCAACTTTTCTACAAAAAATAAAGCTTTTTTCCTACATTTATTTCAATCTGGTAAAATGTGCAATTAAAAAGGTAGTATTACACTAATCCTCACTGTCTACTTAGAGAATACTGCATATAATAAAAGGAAGAGAAAAAAGAGAACTTTTTTGTTGTTCATAGTACTTTTACAGAAAGAAAATAAGTAGCTCATCAGAAATTATGTATTTTACAATGCAAATATGATGAATTTGTGCAGTCTCTACATAGACTGGCAGACTTCCACGGGTACTGCCAAGTGAAAATTCACAAAGACAATGTGAGAAGTACACCTAGATAACTCTTCTGCTTTACAGACAAAAAAGCGGTCTGGTGTGTAAACAGCAACTGATCCAATACTCACCTTGCTGATCTGCCTCTGCATTTCGTGAAACCAGAGCACTAATTGCTGGGAATGTAATGCTTGACATGGCTGCTACAGCTCCTGCTGCCCACATCATCCTGTGTTAAATATGTAATTCGAATTAAAAATGAGACTGCCCTTATAATTACTCACCACACTCCCCAGAAGGGCCACAAGGGTACCCTTATTTAACACGTCATGCCCTTTCAAAATATTCTTATTAAAATACCTAGAGACTGGAAATTATCTGGTTGTCTTTCTGTTCCACTCCCACATATTATTCTGAACTTGTTGGAACAGAAGTACATTTGATTTGATTCTATCCTAGCAGCAAGAAAGAGGGGACTGGGAGTTTTCCTCTCCAAACGCCGCACAAAGGAATGATTTCCCAAGGTCTCCCAGTGAAGCAATTCTCTAGCTTGTACAACTGACTAGGAAGTGGTCTGAAAAACATCAAGCACTCATCCCTCTCAGTAGGACACACTTGATAAAGAAGAAGTTATTGTTCCAGCAATCTTTGCTTACAGACAGTTTTTCCAACAGAAGAAACTCTGGTTTCTAAGACCAAATACAGTTCCACTGACAGAGTGTTAGAAAAACAGAAACAAGCATAGTTCCAGTACCTAATGGATAGAACAGATCTAGTGTAATTACTAGAGCGAACATGCTACTAACTAGCTTGTGAGTTTAAGAAAAAGTTTTAACCACATTCATAGACTTAATACTCAGTGGACCAAATTGTTGCAAGACTCTTCAAAAGGGCTGTATTTACAGGAAATCCTACATATGCAAAATACAGACCAAATTTTGGTACCATAATGAAGATAGGAATGCTTAATTCACAGAACACTTACATACCCATGACAACAAAATTAAACAGTGGAGTTTCTTGGAAAAAACCCTTTCAGTTCCTTAACAAGCGTGTACATACCAAAATGTGTACTTACCAAGACTGAGAGCCAAAACCATACCAAGCCAGCTGAAAGATCTGAAAGCCAAGGCCAAGGAGAACCGTGTTTTTGTTCCCTACAGATCTCATCAAGATACTGAGAAACACAGTCTGTAAGAGAAAGTGGTTCAAACAAAAGTTGTTGAAAAAAGTCAGACTGAAAAGTAATTTCTCCCATGCAAAGTAATTCAGAAAACCTTTCAAATGATGAGGAAATTCATATCATTTGTCCTATTACTTCTCCTGTCTGAAGTCCAAAATACAGGTAAGTCATATCAACATTTAATGTACAGATATTCTTAACTCTTAATGGGTTACTACTTCAGGACACTGAGAAGCATATCTATTGCCTTCTCCATGTACACTAGACAACAGTGTCCATTTCCAATGCAAACAGGCTTTCATTTTTACCTTTACAAACCTATTTTATTACAGAATAGAGCATTTCCCAAAATAAAAGCTGCTACCAAGCTAAGACAGTGCAGGCTGTACATGACTTGAATTTACCAGTATCTACAAATACTAGAAAAAAAAAAAAAGACTGTTAGCTCAGAAGAAAGTGAACTCCTTAGGTCAGCTGAATTACTTTGCAAATTTACATTTACACTTACCTGCTACTTTGTCTCCTTCATCACATACACCGAAATTTGGCCAAGACCAATTCCTAGGCACCATTAATTACATTTTCTTTACTGACTCGTAACACTACTGATATGACCTTTTCATTTGCACATGGAAGCTAATCCTAACCAAAGATCAGTGTTTTTACTTGTTAGAAGTGTTACTGCTGAGGGGGAAGGAGATTCCCAGTTCAGATACAACAAGATATTCACGGCAAGAAGCAGACACTTCCCAGTAAAGCAAAGTCCACATGGACAACTTGACTCAGTTAATGAAAGAAACATTTTTCTTCAACAGGAGAACTCAGCAACACTTCAGTAAAAATAAAGAGAGAAGGAACCAGGACAGCAGAGCACAATATACTTCCTCTCTTGTCTTGTCTCTCTTCCTGATTGTACTGAGTCTGGCTGAGATGGAGGTAATTTTCCCACAGCAGCCCTCACAGGCCTGTGGGTAGCTGGAAAGGTGTTGATAACACCCCAGTGCTTTGGCTACTGCCGAGCAGCGCTGGAAGAGCATCTGCGCTCTCTTGACATTCTCCCCACATCAGCAGACTGGGAAAGGGCAAGATCCTGGGAGAGGACACAACTCAGCCAGCTGACCCAAACTGACCAAAGGGATAACTCATCTCATAGGACACCAGCTCAGATACAAAAGCTAAGGAAAGGAGGAGGAATGGGGTATTTGTTATTCACTGTGTTTACCTTCCAGAGCAACTGCTATGTGTGTGAAAGCCCTGCTTCCCAGAAGTGGCTCAACACTGCTAGCTGATGGGAAGCAGAAAATAAACCTTTTCTTCCCTCTTTGTGCTCACCTATACTTTTGCTTTTGCTTTAATAAACTGCCTTATCTCCACCTAACAATTGTTTTTTACCTTAATTTTTCTCCCGTCTGGCTGGGAAGGGGAGTGCTGGAGCAACTTGGTGGGCAAAGTCAAAGCCAAAGTCAACTGCTTACCCTAGCTTTCTTGTTTCTCATTTTTAGTTTGAATGCTACATAGAAAAAAATACAGTAATTCTATCTTCATGTGTTCATTTTGTTCTGGAGATATCCAACATGCCTACACCAATCAGTATTTATGAAGCAAAGATTATGTCAATAAGCAAAGACTATTTCAGTAAGCTGTACTCTTCAAAGAGATCAAAACTCAGTAGATTTTCCTTATTTTAACAGTGAAAATTATAAACCAGAAGGGAAGCAATCTTAGAGATTTTTAGCAAAAATACTGGTCTGCACAAAAGATGACTGGCAAAAGTGAGTGCACACAACAGCCTCAGAACAAACCACCACACAAGGATTAAAATAATGACTTGAATTGCTAATGAAGGCCACAACTGACACAAGTAAAACTGGTAAACATTGATGCATGTGTTGTTTACATCAAAACAGTAAGACCTTCATTCTACTATGAATGGCAGCAAGGTTACAACATACTGTATATGCCATTCCTCTTCTTGTTATCAAAACAGGAATACAAACTGTATCCATAAAGGTACCAAAGATCACATCATAAAAACTCTTTGATTTACAAAAGACATAAAGGATCTGTTGAAAAATCAGCTCACTGTTAACAATTAAGAAATATAACAAGAAGATATCAAAGCCTCGCAGCTCCTCAGCCTCCAGGCTGAGCCTGAGTAACCTGGAAAGACCAAGTCTTGTTTGTATGCAAGCCTGATAGCACAAGCCAATTGAATAGGTGCAAGTAGTAAGACTTTTATTTAAAATAGGGCATTTCCCTTTCAGAATATTTAGTAACGAATTTCCTGCATCATTTTAATTATTTTAAGTCAGAGTTCCAATGAATTTACTGATCCAAGTTTATCAAATTTCATTTTTCTGATGTCCAGATCCAGTATTTCTAAGGAAAGCTGATACAAACCAACACATTTACGTGGACTGTATCATGCATACATTTAGCGAATGTAAGACACACTGGCATATTAGAGCATGTAAAAAGCTTTTAGATAAGCTTAAATGAAGCACTATAAAGAATAAAGCTTACCTGAGCTATTATGGACAGAATGCCCACCACAGCTATAAATGCCGCAATGCTAGCAGATCCAAAGCCTATAATCTGTAGAGAAGCAGAAATTGCGTAAAACAAATGCCAAACACAATCCAGGACAATTACCAGTGGTGAGTGCCTTCTCAATAAAAACATTCATCCCTGCTTATAACTCTAGATCTATACAAGATCCATACAGGAAGTGTCCACTTTCAAGAACAATTCTTAATTTGATTCTTTGCCAAGAAAACTATGAAGGAAAAAAATTGCCTTAAGAAAAGGAGAGAGTGGAAGTCACGGATCTGGAAACTGAAGTTCTCTATCCCTCCCACAAACACAACAGATCTTCAACAGGCAAGATCCCACCTCAAGACAGACCCAGAAACTGCTGCACTGAATGAGAACCAAGGCCTGCTTAAGGTAAACACGCACTTAAGATATTGCAGGCTTTATGCATCAGGAGTCAAGTGTTACCCAGTTCCTGGCTTAGCAAAGCACTCTGCCTTTAATTTTAAAGCTTTACTTTGCCACAAAGCAGGTCTCTGAGCAAAGTCTATAACAAGAAAGAGGTCATAAAGAATACTTATTTAAACATCCTTAGTAAGATGTGAAGACATTTACCTGTCTCAAGTACAGAAAGAAACTAGAATACTGGCCAGCCTCGGGCAGATACGAGAGCAGCACTGTAATGCAGATCGGGAGAACTGTAGGGTCTTTTCTAACCTTCTTCAGAGACTGTAAAACAAAAGAACAAAGCACATATTGAAACATTTGTACAAACGCTAATGAAAGCATGAAGAAAGAAGAAGGCAGATTCCCTTTTTTTTTATGCATGCATACACATCAAAACAATTACACATCGAAACTGTTAAGCTGAACCTTAAGTTACAAACAATCTCATTATATACCGTTTAGGGGACCCAATTCTTCGGCAAAGTTTCCATTAAGATTTTTGAAGCTACTGTTCAGTGCCAAGGCAAAACTATTCCCCAAAAACACACACACACACACATATATATATATATGTATGTGTGTGTATGTACATATAGATATATATATATAATAGTAAGGGAAATGCTTAATGTCTTATAATGGATCTCTATAATAATAATTTGTTTTGAAAGATGCTAGCAAATAATATACATGTCTTACACTTGTTCACCTATTATATTAATTACTTTAAGGAACAAATAAATTGAGGAAAACAAATTCTGTAACTACAGTCTTTCAAGCATGCCATTCATCTCTCAATATTCTGAACCAGTTCCCAGCAGGACAGATCACATGAAGAAAAATCACACCTTCCTTTCTTAAGATACCAAGGTGTAACAAAAACAAATTAACTGAGTAAGTGTAAGTGAACAAATTACTACAAAGACTGCATGGTATGTTTTAGCCCTTCTTATATACGCTTACAAAAAAAAAAAAATCAGGCTTTATAAATCCATTCTCTATTAGAAACAAATCACATATAACCAAAAGTAGAAATCAAGAGTGGGGAGAGATAGTGCCAAAAGTACAATTATAAAGTGAGTTTGTAAAACCTTAAAATATTGGCTTTTGCAGTGTAAGAATTCAGCATTTCTCTTCGCAATAAAATAAAGTACGTAAGTTA
>VZRX01005359.1:4658-27591 GCA_013398075.1 Notiomystis cincta | reverse complement strand
ACAATTATTTAATCCACAAAGATTTGGATTTCACACCAAACATTATATTCAAATCTACAATTATTTAATCCACAAAGTTTGGTTTGATTTGATTTTTTTTTAAATGTCGTTAGGTCTTTATGGGCAAGAGCAGAGAACAGAGACTATGGTATACTACTAGTAAGATTGAAAACTTCTTAAGCACGAAGTGCAACTAATAATTATTACTTATTAATCATCAAATATTTAATAATTACTTATTGAAGTGCATCTTACTCCAAAAGGATCTGCCTGTTCCCACGATATGGAAGATCCCCAAGAAGCAGGTCTTATTTTTTCTGGCAGAGATTCAGGTACAGCTAGCAGGATAAAGCAGATGTCCACAACAGCCACCAACGTGGCCACCAGCACAACCAGACTATCTCCATAGCTGGCAGACAGGTATGCTCCAATGGCAGGACTAGTTACCAAACTTGCTGCAAAGGTGGCAGATACCTATGCACAAAAACAGTTTACAAACTCATCAAAGTGGTTATTCTGCCATTACAGAAAAATTAACTAACTTGCTCACCACCACCACCCCACCCCAGAAGTGCAATTTAAAAAACACACCAGTAAAAATTCAAGTAAAAAAACCCAAACTAAACAAAAAAGTAAATAAACCACACACCATTTATGACAGTAAAGATGGGTCCTAAGTACAGTTTCTACAGCCTTCTTAACAACATATCATACTAGACAGGATTTAGACTCCAAGATCAGGTTTGGCTCAAAGGAAAATGGCTCTTACTTTCAAACAGACTAAAACCTTTATTTTATTTTCTAATTATGAAGTGATTTGAAGTGATGAAGACTGAAAATGTTGTCAGTACATTTAAATGCCTGCCTAAAAGAAGTTCAAAAGCTAAGGACGCCTACCAATAGACCTCCAAAACCTAAAGTAACATAGATACCAGGAAAGCAAACTAAAGCAGGAATTATATTAACACTGAAAGGACTGGTTTGTACTTACGAAATTATTTTCCTTGTCTTTTGGTCATTAAGAAAGATCATATCTAGGTTAGTAAAAATAGTCATTTATGCATTTTCATCCTTCATCACCATTCTGGCACTAGAAAAAGCCATTCTATACTAAAAAAGAAGTCATATGAACTAGAAGTGCAACTTACAGGTGCTGGAAAACTATTACTAGATTAAATTACTTGCATTGTCTTCAACATTTATTGTTTTGTTGGCAAAAGTTACAGACAATCTTTGTTACACATGCTCTCTCTGCAAGCTGTCAAATATTTATTCCCATGAATAAATTTCATGGGAAATATTTGTTCCCATGAGCACACAGCATTTTTTCACTGCCTGAACTCTAACACTGTCTTGAGCCATAGTTCATTCCTTAATCAACCTCTTTACATTAATCGGGAAACAATCTGTGTAAATCAAAACACAAGTTCAATATGAAGGTCATAATCTGACCTTTTTCCCCAAGGTGAGCATCTTACCAGTCCATAGGCTGTAGTTCTTTCATGTTCTTGTGTTACATCAGCTACATAGGCAAATATTACAGAAAAGGTAACAGAAAATATTCCAGATACCGAAATCATAGCGAAGTACCACCTAATAATTTAAAAGCAAAAGTTAGAAAGTTTGAACTAACATCCCTTGCTTTTTATCTTACTAATAAGCAAGTTTGTGTTTAAGCCTAAGAGGATGGTTCCTTGAAAACTAACACATAACTTTACTGGAGATGAATGAATGACTGTGCAATCTCACTTAAATATTGGAAAATAGCATTTTAAATTTTTTATATTCTTCTATTTAGTTCATATCAGCATAAAAGAAGAAGTGGTCACTTGAGGATATGGTACCTATAGATTTTTACACTCTCAAGTTAAAAAAAACAAATTAACTTAGAAGGCATTTATCAGCCAGGTAAAGAAAAAACTATCATATATATAATGCTATGGAAGCTGAACTCTGAATGTATTCAGTGTACAGAAAGTTCTTTTGTAATTCTTCCAGGTTTCACAATTAATGTAAATGTAACTGAAGCCTTAACTGAACATTACTGACTTGGTTTCAAAGTCCTAATTAAAGAGTTACAGGATCTCACATGTAACAATTATACTTATCTGTGGCAAATAAATAAATGCTAAGGTTCATTTAGCTTTAAAAACACGTTTACTACTGTCAGTCATCAAGGGAAAAAATTAATAGCTGATCTTAAAAGAGAGTTAGACAGGATTATCAAATCCTTGCAGTAACTGCTTTACTCGTATGCATATAGTTCACATTCCATTATTTCTACTTTTAGGATACACATGTGTTTGAACACATCCTGAACAGAAAAGCTCCAGAATAATGCCACCATGTCTTGAAAGGAAAATTGCTTTCTTCTTGTCTTATTGTCCCTCTCCCATTTCCCCAAACTTCTTGTCTGAGTATCTGCTCTCCTAAGGAGCTTGCTACTGCAGTTTGTACCACTTACCATGGGCTTATTCGCATTAATGGAATTGGGACACAGGTGAAGAAAACTGTAAGAAGAAGAAAAGATTTCCTTCCCCAAGCATCTGAGAGAGCACCTATTAGTGGAGCACTGAGAAATGACAAAAAACCCTGTGACAGAAGAAAAATAATTAATACAGCTGTATCTACATTTCCAAGGCTCACTTTAACTACAATATAAGAAAGGAAGAATACTGAAAATTGATTTGAAACTAAACACAGAAGTTGTAGATAACTGAAAATATAAGTTATCTATTTTACAGTCTAGTTTTCTGTGATTCTGATGTTTTATGTTTCAAATCCATTAAACCTGAGTGTATTTTTAAAAAAAGAGAGAGCATATATTTTTTCAAGATCCATGTGATTCAATATAGAAGTAACACACTGCAAAATATTCTTTACAATTTTCAAAATCCAGTTTAATTCCACAAGCAACATTATCTTAGTCTCTATCAAGAGGCTCAGTGCTAGATTTCAAACCCAAGGTCTCATCTAATTTGGACTGTCCTAGGAGAGAGCTTTGGGTAACGTAACTGCTCTCTGAAACAAATTTAATAGTTTAAATTAAATTAAACACTTACTGCTTTATACTACATATTCATCATGTACAGTATACCTGTACAGTGCAAGAACTATGAAGATCATTTGAGCAAGCCTGGCAACTTGAGATCATGGGACACAATAATGAGATTCTCGTGGCAAAGGTCAGAATCACATGCACAGTAAAAACAGAAAAAATTGACTAAGGATCAAATACTAGATTTTCCAGAATTTCATGAAGTCCTAGAATCTAGGCCTCAAATCCGTTTTATTACACAGGAGAATTAAAATAAGTAAAGGATTTCACAGGTTTGTTAACTGGGGAACAGTTCTTCCTAATTAGTACATTCTTCACTTACCAATCCAACTGTGCTCTAAGTCCAAACATTAGTAAATGCATGGTTCTGTAAGCACCTTAAGACCCTGGAAGTCTACTTGGTCTAACTTCAGCTTACCTCTCTTATTCAAATATAATCACAAGTTTAACACATGTGTACAGGCTGCTATACTAAATAACTGTTCTGTCAAATCCTTAAAAACAAACCTGTTTTCAGTAAGCAGATTGAGAGCAAAAGCTGTAAAGCCAGACTACCAGATCCTTAGAAAGTCAGATGTCTTACTCACTTGAAATTAGTGTTTCTGCTCTTTAGAATCAATTTCAGTGCCAAATGAACTAATATATTTTGCTGTCAAAAACACTTCCAATGTTTCATAAATAAAAATTTAAAGAAAAAAAGACACAGAAATAGAAGTTCTCTCTAGTCTTTGATCCCCCGTTTATTAGGCTCGTTAGAGCAATCCAAATATTCATGACATTAATGCACTTTTCTACAGACACGCTCTACAAAATCTATAGGGAACCCTTTACATACTACTTTTAATACAGTTACATTGCACAGTGAGTGAAAAACTTGAAAGAAAACAGGAAGAGGAACATGAACTTTGTTTTTCTATGTGAACAATGAGAAGAAAACTTCCTCTTTCAGTCTGAGACAAACCAACATCCCGAGTGCACTGTGTTCTGCCGATCCACTGTGAAAGGCAGCAAGACAGCAAGTCGATCCTAAAGATGTCATGTTCTTACAACTAAAAGCAATGCTTTAGATTTGTTACAGGACATAAAGAAAAATAATTTCTGAGTGCTAAAAATTATCTTAGCCAAAAATTACAGCAAGGGCTTTGCAGCCTCTCAGTACAATAGTTATCAAAGGAAAGACTTTACACTAGTCATGCTAGAAAATTCTTGCAAGTTTTTTTTGTGGCCACAATCCAGTATAACCACTGTGTGAATACAGTGGTCTAAGTAAATTATAAGCTGCCCTGAATATCTTGACCATCATAGAATGTTCAAGAGTTGATTAAAAAAAAGGACCAAGAAATAAAACCAACCTGATGAAAATTAGCTCTTATGCCACATTTTAAGACAAAATCACAGTGATTAAGTGCTTCATTTTTTATCTCAATGGTATCATCATGACTGCATTAATTTGCCTCTGATATAAATCATTTAACATCAGGAAGCAGACAGTAAAAACCTAGCTCTATTCTCAGACAGATCCTTATCAAGATTACAATAGCCAAGTGCTACCTGTTCAAATGAGAAGAATTTAAATTTCTGAGAAACATTCCACTTGCCTCAAGATGCTGCCACTTACACAGTAAAACTTGAATTGAGGCCAAGAAACAACCATTACAGTGAAAAAAACGTTTAAGGATTAACTACATTCTCATATGTTCTTATGGAAAATGTAGATGAGACAAGTTAAAATATGAGAACATGGAGAATATTTAGGTCAAAGGTTTAAAAAACATCTTACCTTAACACCTTGAATAAGACCATTCATTAAAAATGTATGATGGGGAAATGTTTCATGTAAGACCTGATGGGGGAAAAAAGCATTCCTTTAATAAGGAGAGACAGGAGAGAATTGATTCCAAGTTAAACTTTGATTGGTAGAACAGGATAGCTCTATGAGAACTTGTTAAAAAAAAGTATCCTATCCCAAAAAACAAAACTCCTGGAACAACCACAAAAAAAGTATCTTCTACCTCTTTTTTGTCTTTTCAAGAAACTGTAAACAAGATTGAATATCAATTTATAGGCATAAATTCCTATATTGCCAAAAACTGTAATGCAGAGATAGGTGGTTTGGGACGCTTTGCACAAAAGGAGGATCAATGTAAGCAAAAACCATCTCCATGTGGTACAAATTACAACATTTTTATGTAGCTAATTCCTAAAAAGGTCAAAATTCGAACACTGTCAATATTTAAGAGTGAAAATGAGATTCAGCTAACTTACATTGACAAGGAAAAAACCAGTGCTATATTCATAACTGAACAAATAGCAGCAATAGCCATGCAGTTAGAATCACTTCCAATTAATAGGCAGATGCTTATAAAAAACAGCAAGAGTTCTGAGTGTTTAAATACAGCTACAAATTCATGTAAGGTGCTTTACCAGCAGACTTAATTCAAGGACAAGAATGTTAATCTATGCTAAACAGATTTACCATAAATATGCAAGAGAGTTAAGGGGCCCACAGGTGCTACCATGTGAACTAAAAATACTTATTGCTGTGTTCAAAGCATGTATGCATAAAAATTCACATTCAAACAAAATTCAAATTCATTTGCTCCTGATATTTATAGGTAAGTGCCACCAATTACAAAAACTACTTATATGTATACTGAGAAAGCGTCACTGAAAAGTATCGGTATATTTTTCTAGGAAGATAGAATCTCAAATTACAAGTTTAATCAAAGTGTGGTTCTCATATTAATTACTGGGCAGATAATTCTCCTTACTTACATCATTTTTCCCTTCTGGTATCATCTTTTGGTTAGATATTTAGAACAACTTTTCAGCTGTTAGAACACTGATCTTATTATATGAATTGAGGGGGAAAAAAAGTCAGGATTCAAATTACAGATCTAAAAGCAGATGTCTTCTAAGTCAAAGAAAAAAATTAAATAAAAATAGGAAACTCAGAGAGTCAAATCTAATTACTTGTGAACTGTTTTCAAGTATTTTTTCTTGAGAGGCAACCACTGCTGATATTAAGTTCACATTTTTTGATATTAATTCATTACTTTATAGACAAGAGAAATGCAAGTTGACAAACTGGTAGAGGGAACTGCTTTACTCAAGTTCTACCAATACATACATATTCAAAGAAAATACATACTGAAGACAGAACATGCCATTAAGTAATTAATATTGCTTATGGTAATGTACTAGCTTTGGCTTCCAAGTCCATAAATAAAAATAATGTCCATAAACTTTGGGTAGTCTTTGAGTAGAAGAGCCTTTATGTGCTTTGTAATCACTTTAAATCTTTTCTTCTCCAAGTATAGTGCCATGTAACTAACAGTACAGCTTTGCTGACGTATGTCAAAAGAAGTGAAAAAGTAATTTAAAAAATGAACTTTAAATATTCTCAGCTATCAAAAATACACACAATTTATTTTCACAGTACACAACATTTTAATTAGATTGAAAGCTGACAATGACCTACAGAACCATCAAAATCCCACAAAAAATTGAGTAACCATGAGCTTTGATCAACAGGCCAGACATTTCCATTTCTGCCCTTCCTACCTGACAAACCTGCTTGAGCAAAAGCGAGCAGCTGGTAGTTCAAAAGCTGAACCTTGGTCATAAGAAATCCCTACACAACTTCTAGTACTGCTGCCTCATAAGCAGGCCAATGTAAGCTACCACTGGTACATCACAAGACAGAAAGTTGCAAAGTATCAAACCAGACTTGAAATTATATAAACCCAACAGCAGCCCTTCAGTGCTTACAAAACTGATTCCAGATAAAGATGAACACCCTCAACTATGGACCTACTCCAATTGGAGTATACTACTGAGCAACTACTGAAGAACCCACCTAACACACAGTTTTATCAAAATAGGTGGGGTTTTGCAGATCTGTAAGAATTATGATTTGCACATTTATCCTTTTAAATGAGAAGTGTTAAACTTGGGCAAGTTGAAACTGAGCACTTTGGTTAAGAAAAAAAGCAAAGAAAAAGAAAAGATGAGAAAGACCATCCAGTAAGCTTCCCCATATTTTGACACGGGCAAGACAGGATGACAGGACAGTCATTTTGCAAGACAGCTGCTTTACGGAAATGTGTTAACTGTTTATGTGAATTTTTCTATTACTAAGTTATGTTAAGAAGTTCAGCAATTGTCTTTAGAAAGGTCAGACATACACATCCCAACAGTTATATATATTATCTTATTTGGAGTTTGGAGAAGGAAAAAAATTAACTCTTTTGATCCCACAGAACTTTTCTTGCCATGTACTCAAAGTGGTCTCAAATATTAGGTGACAAAAATCTGGACTAACAGACCTCCTGCGATTGCTCACAGGCAAGCCTCACTAAAATGAACAAGACCTATGTCCTCAAATTAATTGCTTCATATCCTATTACCAAACACTTAAATTATCTGTTCATCTGGAAAATAACCAGAACAGATTAAATACTTATGAAATTAATTTCTTACATGAATGCCTTTACATTTTACTCTAAGTTACATGCTGACAAAACAGTCAGCCCACAGGAGTATATATAGTTAATGAGGGGTTGCATAGTTTATCCAATTGTTACAAATGGAAAATTAATTGAATTATGAAGTCTTAAAAAAGCCAGAATTTCCAGGAATACTTTAATCAATAGATGAAACTAGTGTTACTATAAAAGTCAAATAAGAGTTAAAGAGCAGTACAGCAGAGTTAATTTATTTTTCCTTAACTTCTAGTCTTTCAGCAGCCCAAATCTCAGCTGCTAAGACTTCTGGAATTCAGGTAATGAGATGCATTTGCATTGATGTAAAGCAAATTAAATCCCAAATCTCTAGAAATTAGCAAATCATTTGTCAATATCAAGATAAGAGCTGATGAATGATACTTACCGTTAGCATTGGAGTTGTCAAGAGCCCCCAGGCAAAGAATTCTAGAAATATGACCACCACCGCATGGTACACACTTGGCCGACCAATACCTTGTTGCTAAGAAAGAAAAACATATGCAGTAGTTGTACACATCCAGTTCATTACATGTACAAATATCTCTTGCAAACATGTTTTGAGCATAACTACCTTCCAGCATGACCTACTAAACAAGCCCTTGGGAACAACAATAAGCCAAACAAGGGAGAAGAAACTGTTTTGTATTACAAAACAATTAAAGATCTCTAGGGAACTTTTTCAAGTTTGTTCCCTTGAACACTTACTGACTGAAAATAATTATTTGCCCTGTTCCTGACATTGTCCTCTCATCTCTAGCATGCCTTTAGGCTTTCTCCCCCTTGAGCATTATTCACAACCATTCAACAACAGGGTGACAAATGGTATACCTCTCCCTGCTTCCTCTGCAAGTGACAAGACACATTCACTTCATTAATATCACAGCACTGTTTCAACAAAACTATGCTAATGTACATAATCAGAAGAGCAACCATTTTTGTATTTGAATATGCCAAAGTATGAGAAAATAAGGAGCTGCTTATGTCATCTGTACAACTGCTTTCTGTTGACTGCTAACCAACTGATTCTATGCTTGTACCTGCAAACACAGACTATAGACAGAGGAACTATTCTACTGGTCAACAAGTAATTCCAGAAATAATTAGCAAACTATCAAAGTACTCACGATTCTGTGAAACTGCTGCCATTCAAGATCAAAGGATTTGATACCAGATGAGATTAATGAAACCTTTTTATTTAGATGAAATGGGCAGAACCCTTCAGAAAGGTGTATTTAACCAGAATTGCTGCTCACTTGTTTTCTTCCCAAGAGAGATTTAAGCGGAAGTGCTGAAGAATCTAGTGGCCTTCACTATAGTGACAGCAATAGTTGACAAGGGGAGACTGGCACATGTCATTTACCTAGACGTCTGTAAAGCCTTCGACACAGCTCCATATGACACCCTTATGTCCAAAGAGCAGACACATGCACTTGAAGAGTGAACTATTTGGTGGACAAGGAACTGGCTGGATGGATGCAAGCCAGAGAGTTGTGGTCAATGGCTCTGTGTCCAGGTGGAGGCTGTGACAAGCAGTGTCCCTCAGGGTTCTAATCTGGGACCAGTGCTTTTCAATATCTTCAGTGATGAAACAGACAGTGGGACTGAGTGCAGCCTCAGCAAGACTGCAGATGGCACAAAGCTGTGTGGTACAGCTGACACAATGGAAGGACATGCTGCCACCCACAGAGAGTGGGACAAACTTGAGAAGTGGGCCCACAGGTATCTCATCAAGTCTAACACGTCTGGGTGCAAGGTGCCGCACTTGGGTCAGGGCAATCCCAGAAATGAGCTCAGACTGGGAGAATTAGGGAGTGGCCCTGAGGAGGACTTGGGGGTTCTTGTAGATGAAAAGCTGGGACATAAGCCAGCAATGTGTACTCACAGCCTAGAAGGCCAACCCCATCCTGGGCTGCACTAAAACAAGAATAGTGAGCAAGCGAAGGGAGGGGATTTTTGACCCTCTACTCTGCCCTCATGAGACCCCACCTGTAATACTGTGTCTAGCTCTGGAGCCATGAGCACAGGAAGGACATGGAGCTGTTAAGAGTGGGTCCAGAGGAGGCCACAAAGTTATCAGAAGGATGGAGCATCTCTCCTGTNAGGATGGAGCGTCTCTCCTGTGAAGACAGACTGAGAGTGGTGGAGTTGTTCAGCCTCCAAGAGAAGGTTTCAGGGAGACCGCTGTGACCTCTCACTGCTTGAAGGGGTATTTTAAAAAAGAGTGACTTTTAAAAAAAGGAGAGCTACCTTTTACATGGGCAGAAGGAGGGGAATGATAGGAGAAGGGGAATGATTTTAAACAAAAAGAGGAGAGATTTAGATTAGGTATTAGGAAGAAATTCTTTACTCAACAAGTAGTGAGGCATTGGAACGAGTTGCCTAGAGAAGTTGTGGACATCTCATACTTGGAAGTGTTAAAGGCTAGTTGGATGGGGCCCTGAGCAACTTATCTAGTGGGTGGAATCATCTCTACCAGTGGAGGGGTTGGAACAAGGTACCTTCACGGTTCTTTCCAATCAAAAGCATTCTGTGATTTTTTTCATTTCTGAATACCCCTTGGCATAGTAACTGTTTTACATAGTTTTTGTGTTCTAAAATTACTCTTTGCCTTTCCCCTAACAACTGTCCTGCAAAAGACTGTTTTTCAGTGTTTCCAGCCAATCCAAAGCCATTATACTCCAACAGAAGAGTGCAATTTAATAATGCAGAATTCAGTTGAAGGGACACTATCCAATGACAAATATCAACTTGACTCATTTCAGCAAGTGAAGAGCAGGGTGAGCATGAAACTCAAGATCTCCCACTGAAGCCAAAAAAAGTCAAGACAATCTATGACAAAGGTAGAGTACAGACACCTTTGATATTCCCCTGCTCAAAAATGTTCATCCAAATTGGTAGAAATCAAGTTTTGAAAATGCTTGCATTACAAGATTCATTTCAGCTGTCTCTGGTAAAAACTTTGAAGAAATTCATATTGTTTAAACAGTATATGTATAGATCTGTAAGAATTTTTAGATCTGTCAGTTCATCAAAAATTGTAGCAACAGAGTATTCTAGTTAATAAAATTCAACTTATTTTCTACATTGCAGCTTGCTTCAAAGCATGAAGACTTGAAGAAAATAGTTCACTTTCTCCTGGGAAACAATATAATATCACAGATCAAAGATTATCTCTGGAAGGCTGGTAACTTTCAAGCATTATTAACATTTCTCCATAAGTTCCCATGAAATTTTTAATTTCTAAATGGCAAAGATTCCAAAAGCTAAGGGGGTAAAAAAAAAAAATCCTCCTCATATAAGTCTGTAAGTACTTCTATATGAGGTAACAGGATAAAAATTCTATGAATATGTTTTTTGCCAAGATGTCTGTCAGCCAGACTAGTACTAAACACTAATTACACTGAAATCTGAAGACCCCTTCCACAGCAGTTTTCTCTGAAAAAAGCAAATTTCACAGTAGATAAGGGACTCCCCAGACCTTTCCCTGCCTCTACTTTACTTTCCTCAAACCTTTATATCATTAAGCATGTTGCTGCACCATAAATATCTGGTCTGCATTTAGCAAACATTTCTAATGCCATGAAAAATGAAGTTTTGGAGTCTTTGGGGTTTTTTAATAATGTTTTTATTATTTGCAAATTTGATCTGAGATTTATATGGTTTAGCAGAAAAATGATGTACATACATTCTCACAGACATGCATGGAGATTAAAATAGTTTGCAAATAATTTCTGGCAGTATCATGCAGCTTACAGTTAGCTGCACTGACCTACTAAAAAAAAACAACTAGAAAACACCACAGCCTTTTGGATTCAAGCCATGACCTGGAAAACTAAAATTTAGATCTTGAAAGGAACACCTACCTGGTAAAACTAAGACAAGTGTTCTATGTCAAATGTACTAGCATTACCAATCTATGATCCACATTGACAGCTGATGATGATTTTCAGTTTTCTTTACAGTGTCCTAAATCCCGAGATTAATTAAACATCTTGTGCAAAAGGTTGCTTTGCAAACTAAGATCATAAAACCAGGAAAGTTCACTGACATTATCAAATGGACTGATGAAGACAGCTACTCCTGAATGTTTATCTTTTCTGTAGTTCCCAAAAACTCTATCACAGAAGCTTTCAGTTTTTAATCCAGCATTAACTTATTTTTTAAGAAAACAAAATAGTTTCTGATTGATCATGTACACAGCTTGGTCCACAGATTAAAAAAACCAACAAAAACTCTTTACTCGGTTCAAAATCAAAGAGTTTTCTAAAAACACTTCACACTTGCCTTTATCACAAAACTGTATCAGAACTACTGGGAGAGGTTTTTTTCTGCATTGAGAAAACGCCCTGCAACAAAATTTCATGCAATGTACACGAACTTTGAGTATGAAAAAAATGGTTATAAACCTGGAAACACAAGGACCTTTAGGCTTCTTGAATAAACAATACGGGAACAACTGACTGAATTCCTCATGACTAAAAAGACTTTAAAAGGATTTCAGAAACAGTGCAGATATGGTCAACATACAAGCTGCTTGCCTCATTCACTGCCCTCAAAATTGGAAGTGTTGTAAGCGCCCTCAGAAAAGCCTTAAAATTGTTATGGGCTTATTTTCTATTCACATGGATCATCTTCATGTAACAGACCTGTGTGTGGGCTGATAAACTATGTATGAACATTGTAACTGTCCTCAAATGCAGCTGTTTGTCAAGGTTTTGCATACTTGCACAATCACTAATAAGCAAAACATTACTTAATCTCAAATGCTTAACAATACAAGTTTGAGGCCATCATGGTAAAATCCGAAGTCCTAGAAGTTCTAACAAAACATCTGTTATTCCTCCAGTTTTACACTTTTGCTCCTTCTTTTCACTACCCAATTCTAAAAAACCATTTTTTCTTCTGCCTTTCTTGGATTCAGAATAAACCCTAAAATTAATCTGAAGAAAACTGGGAAAACTACTTGGAGGCAGTACAATTTTTTTTTCAAAGCGAACAGCTGTTGAACATTAATAAATCCATGAAAGAATGTCAAAATTATAAATCCAGCTGGTAATAATTGCTCATAGAAAAAAAGGAGGGAAACACAATCTGGTATTAGTAAGAACACTTTATTTAAGATATTCTGAAGAACAGGCTAGTACACAATTCACCCTAAAATACTCCACAGCAAAATACAATCTTATAGCCAGTCCCAGATCTGCTGAGCAAACCAGGAACAGGCGGTATTTATTATCCATACAGTTTTTAGGTAACTATTTATCTGTTAATTTAAAACTATAATGTAATAATTAAAATTGTTTGAGTTCCTGTAAAAGTACTTTAACTGAATTTCAAGCATGCCTAACTGTTTATTTCTCTGAAGAAATATGCTTATTTAGAACAAAGTCACTTCTCACTGCTCAAATCCTGAAGTCATCTAGGGCACCTTTTCAATTTTTTCCTATTTTGATGAGGGCCACACAGTCCTGCTAGGCAAATCAAGCAAAAAATTTAATTGGATAAATACAGCAGGCTTTTCTTCCTCCCACAGCGGTGAAGCAGTAGAGCTGGGTATGAAGGGTTTGTTTCAATATCCAGCTGGAAAAGCCCTAGGCAACCTGCTCAGGCCTCACAGCTGATCCTGTCCTGAAGAAGAAGGTATCTCCCTAAAGTACCTTTCCAGTCACATAATCCTATTATCTTTCAGGCAGATAACACCCAAACTGAAACTAAACTTCTGAATTGACAAACCATAGGAACTTGCCTTTGTCCCCCTAGACCATCCTCTGGCAAATTCCTTCCCATCAGGCACTCAGAAGAGTCTGCTAGTTGCTTGTTCTACTTGCAGTACAGACATACCTTTGCAAAGAGCACTCACTATCCTACAATATGTAAAACAACATTCAAATGCATTAGTATGACTTTTATTACTTTCTTCTGTAAGTGCCCACAGAAACATTTTCCCCAACAAAAATTAACTGATTCAAATAGTCATTTTTTATATTACCACCTGCATGACAGTCCACTATATTAACTCTGATATTTTCAAGAAAACAGAGAACTGAACTAACAGAATCAATAAAACACTCGAAGAAACGTTTTTTCATGTATCATTCAGATCTTGAAGTTCATGACTAATTATAAAATTCACTCCCTTTACACATTTATCTTCACTATTTCATTATTTTCCCCCAAAATACATCCATTTTAAATGCAAACTTTTCCTAGGATGTCTCACAACAAAAATATTTAATCATTTTAGTTTATTCTTGCACAAGTATTATGTCACCAATCCATCTCACTACATGATGGATTCTCTTTTTTCCACACATATTACCCAGGTAGTTCTCTGGGGATATTGCATGATTATGTCTTTCTAGCAACTATTTTATTTCATTTTCAAACAGAAGTATTTTGGATCTGCATTAATTCCAACTGTTCACCACAAATGCTCTATTTGTTGGAACTGGCAAGAATTCAGTGCAAAAATGCCTAGAACACAAGTGAAAATGCTTTTCAATCCAGTACAGTATTTTAGGTATGACTTGTGACCTGCAATATAAATCATAACTAATTCAGATTGTACATTGTCCAAACTTGTGTTTCAGTTGCAAAACAAACACCTTAAGCAAATCTGTATCTGGACTGGAAAATCATGATTCCTTTTCTCAACAGAAAGTTAGGCTGTATCATATTGCACAGGTCTAGAGTATCAGAATCACAATTCAATCAAAATGAAAAAGCCTGTGCAGATTCTGCAAAGAGAAATTGAGCCTTAAAAAGTTGCTGGAGTTCTCAAAAGCATTTGTATAGATAAGGTAGATCACATCAATAAGCCTTCTGAAAATTCAGTAAACATACTCAAAGACGCTCACCAAAGGCTCTTAAAGCAAGCAAACTCTTCATGGGAATTGAAAAAAATAGTAAACAAAGAAACAAAAATAACTCACATAATAACAAAAAAAAAGAAGACAAACAAACAAGAAAACCACCACCAAATCAAATCAAAACCCAAAACCAAACCAAACCAGAACATCCAGGAAAAAAAAACAAAACGCACACAAAAAAACCCACACCAGGACAATTTAAAAAAATAAACCCACTGCAATCTGTTCATACAGCATAGCAACATTACCAGATAACTCCTACTGCTCTGTCCTAGCACCTATGTTGTTCAACACATTCAGAAGTGAGCTGTAAAAAAGGATGAAAGTGAAGCGACAAAGTTCATTAACAACAAAATGCAATTTCACTTTGGAAGAGTTATAGGACAATAGTAAAGAACAATATGGAATCCATAGAACAAATTAAATGGCAGACTGAAATTAANTGTTCAAAAGATATACCCTGTTAGGAAAAAGATTATCACTATATTACTTCATTAACATGTGATGTGCCTGTCTTGCTCAATCTTTCCTTCTGATGTTCAGACCATTTTTATTAGACCTACATAAAGACCTTCCTCTTATCCCATGACTGTTTTGCTCAGAAGCTTTAAGCAATACGCATTGTTGAACAGCCTATTTTACAGAAGCACAAGAGGCCCACAGAAAAAAAAAGAACACTACCAAAGGTATGGAGGAAGGTATGGAGGAAGGTATGGAGGAAGGTATGGAGGAAGGTATGGAGGAAGGTATGGAGGAAGGTATGGAGGAAGGTATGGAGGAAGGTATGGAGGAAGGTATGGAGGAATGCTGAAGCAGCTTCCTCCAAACTGCAGTCAAAATATCTGCAGAAAGATACAAATGGGATTCACTGAACTGGGAGCGATATGAAGGTTTAGAAAAATTTGCCACTATCTCCTTATAGTAAACTACAAGAAAATAAGTGGCACTTCACACAATCTATTCCTGAGGTCTAAAATGTCTTGCCATATTGTATTTCCTGCTGGGAACACATTCCTGTTTAAGTTTAGACTGGACAAGTTTAGAAGCAGAAATCTTCTAAGGCACGTAAAGCATGATGACCATTTCTAGTTCAGTCTTCATGGCTGAGGCTACTGAGGCAGGAAAACCAGCCAAGAAAAAAACTGACAAACATCCTGCCATGTTCTGAAAGCTGTGCTCTAGATAATACCTCATTGCTTAATTAAACTACTTCATACAGAAATAACATATAACCAGCATATCACGCTACAGCAAGCTGGAAGCAAATTTATCTGTTTAAGCTTTCTTCATAAAACTTAAAAATATGTACAACACTGAGAAATTCCTCTAAAAAGCAATGGCTGCTTAGTTAATACACATGCTTCTCCATAGGGCAGATAGTTACTCGAACTCCTTGTCCAGTATGCTAGGTTTGGATCTTCATAACTAATTATATAATCATGACTTCATAATTTAAGTTTTTATTGCTCTAGCCTACAGTACTTCTCTTGGAACACAACATCATCCACACTGATAGAACCTGGAGCATTAGTAACAATAGACTTGTAACAGCAGAAGTGCCCTCTCATCATAAATACAAACCAGTGATTTGATTTTAAACAGAACAGCTAAACATTCCTGGTTACAGGACGTAGTGTCAATTTAACAGACTCAGAATGACACTGGCAATCTTGAGAAGACAATATTGTCTACTTCTAATTACTCAGATTCAACAGGAAAAATACTCTGTGTGGGAGAAAACAGTACTGCACAAAGGACTAAACACACAAAGGGACAATGTGCTTACCACCAGTAATACAATTTAAATTCTACAAGCAAGAAATTTAAGAAACCAGCTTACTGTATTCAGAGCTGTTTCAGTAAAGTCTTGTAACATTAAATCATGCTGCCTTATTTTTACTGTACTGTATTTTTATGGAGTATAAAAAAGAAAAATGCTAACACTAAGGGTAAGAACATGTAATTCTTTGGGTACATACAACTGTGCTTCACTGTGTAAAACAGTTTAAATAATAAAGGCTGGCAAACTTCCAAGATGTACAGTTCAGAATGCTTACATTATCTTAACAAAATATATAAAAGACTTGGGCTTCACAATAGCTGAGGCATTTTACAGTGTCCAAGAACATGAAACTAACGTGTGATTAATTCTCAAAGAGGTATATAGGTGTGACTTTTCTTTTCATACCCTATTTAGGGCTTCTCCCATAAAAGTTCTTTATTTAGACAGTATGGCACTATTTTGCTGAAAAGGTTCTTTAGTGTGACCTTTCACCGACAATAGGTTGCATAGAAATGAAGTGCATGGCGCAAATATTCTGAATACCATGCCAAGTTTAATACTACCAGTGTTCATAATTCAGATGTAACAAGATTGCACAACAGCTAACAAAATGTCCCATGGCATCATTTACTTGAATTTCTGAGGCTCCCTGAAGTCACAGTAATACAGCCAAGAAAAATTATTTAATTCCATTGGAATTTAGTTAAACATACTGTTGTTCTTATTAATTTTGAGGCAGCAACTCAATTCCTAAGAAGTAATTTGTTCAGCATTTGTATTTCAGCTCTTTGATTCAGTGAAGCCAATGCATTCAACAAGGTGATGTTAGTTACAGCTACATCAAAAAACAGAAGCTTCTTACACCAAGCTGGAGGGGTAAAAGGAGAAAGCCATGCACAGCCTGACAGACTTGGTCATATTCTTTCACTTTGTTCTACTGATCAGATGTGAAGAAAGAGTAAAAATAAAAATGGAAAATTAAGACATTCTTCACAGGCCAGAGATGCAACTCACAAAAATTTCACTTCTACATTTACATCTTCAACAGTAGTCCAAGCAGCAAGCTTCCTCTTCCAAATGCCAGGGATGCACTCCTAACTGATATCAAACAGATCTCTGCAACTACATCTAAAGCCATGATCCAGCCCCTCATATTTTATTGTGAATAAGCTCTTTCAATAAAGTCTAGGCTAAGAGAGTTGCAGCAGTATGACAGCCACGTGAGAATCACAGGGAGGTGCAGGAACTGCAATTACAAAACAGACTGTTCAGTCAGGAACAGATGCAGACCCCAACACAATATAACTGCACTACTGTGTTAAGGCTAGAGTCCTACGCCCTTCTGCCTTGTACAAGGTGCTTAAGAGGAACACAAAGTCCTCCAAGGGCACAACTAAGAGGGAAGGGATAAAAAATACACTCAGAAAACCAAACCTCAGATCATTCTACAAAGTTAAGAATTTGTGTCATTCTGAAGCTAAATTTTCAAACTTATAGAAGAGCATATATTAAGTACTCAAAAGAATATTTTTTAACACTTAATCCAACTTTACCAAACATTCCATCCATTAATAAAAATCCAGATTAGCACCTTTGTCAGTTATGGATTTAATTTCCATTTGAGTTTTACTTTTTAAAATTAGAGAATGAAATCAGTTTTTCAGGGTTTTTTTTTTTTAATTTCCCTACCTGTACCTTCCATTTCCTAGCCTCTGTTCACACATCAAAAAATGCAACTGTTTTTCTTCTATATAGTGAAATCAATCCTCTGTTTCTTTCTCCACACCTCCTGAGCTGATAAAACTGAGACCTTCTGTTTCTTAACTAAAATATTAGCTTTTTAAAACTCTTCTAGAGATAATTTTGTAGTCTGACTTCATATTGGGTTACTGCATCTTATACACATTAGACTCTTTAATGGGAGATGCTGTATACAAACCTGGAACAGAAATTCTACCCTACAGCAGACATTAGCTGCACTTCTTGAAGAGTCCAACCTACTTTTTGAAAGGCATAACCATTTCTAAAAGACAACTGAAAAACTGAAATACCAAAGTGATGCACTACAGGAAGTGTGAAGTAGTCATTTTGGAATTAATTTACATAAAAGAAATTACTAATGAATTCCATAGAACAACATTTTTCTACATCTTCTCTAAGTTAATCATCCACTAAAAGTACCTTAAAATCTTCATCAAATACAAGTAAGGTAGAAGGAATATATATGCATCAAACAGATGGTTTCAAGATGTTTCTTTTCTATATTCTTCAGTTCTAGTCTTGATATCACATTAATGCTTCACTGCTAATGTTCAGCTAAAAATATTTCTTCACATTCACATAAAACAGCACACTATGTTCTCTCTGACAGCAGAGGTGCTTATCTGTGGGAGGACAGGTAACACACAAAGGAGATGCTGACTCCCTGACACAAATCTAGCATTGTTTTATAACTTTTGGCATATGCAATGCTTTCAACATACCCAACTTTGTGAGTAAACTAATACTGAATTATTCAGGTACATATGAACATAAATATACCCTAAGAAAAGTTATTAACAGCTTGCAATTCAGACTGCAAAAAAAATTTATGCAATTCCAACTTGCCGAAAAAGATTTGGCAAAGCACTGCCTCGTTTTGCACCTGTACCCCTTCAAAAACTGTCAGTGCCAGAATCATCTGGTTTATTACTTTGTGCCTTCCCCTGGGTTCTTCTGCTCCAGCTTGACCTCTGGGCCAAAACAGGATGGCTTATATGGATGGCCTCAGCCAGTACCATCCTGCTTGAAACAAGTCACCCGCCATCTACTGCAGAAAGCTCAAGGGGTGTGATCTCTGATCTGGTTTTAAAGCACACTTGCGAGCACACTGACGTACTGACGGAAAGGCTTAAGCCTTTTTCTTCGGAAATCAATTACGCACCGCTATCACACTTACAAATTCAACTTTGCAGTGAGTGCACAGATCACTCCCTTCGAGCTCCTTTTTTTTCACAAGACGACCTCAGTGCTTAGTGTGAAGACACGAAACAGAAAGCATAGCAACTTATAAAAACTGCATACTTAGGTAACCGCGTGGGTTCGGTTCAGTAAGAAGCACCTACAAGACCTCCAAAGGAAATTTAAGTTTTAAGCTCCTGGCATCTCGGATTTTAAAAGAAAACTTATTTACAGCCACCTGCTCGCAGGTGCGGTTTAAACAGGTTACTCCGCCAGGGACAAACTCACACCGAATGTACCAGGGCTGTTAGGGACGGGCAGGGCAGGGCAGGGCCGACCCGAAGAGAAAACTTATTTACAGCCACCTGCTCGCAGGTGCGGTTTAAACAGGTTACTCCGCCAGGGACAAACTCACACCGAATGTACCAGGGCTGTTAGGGACGGGCAGGGCAGGGCAGGGCCGACCCGAAGAACCCGCCGCACCCCAATTTCCATAAGGCATCCAGGGACAGGACGCTCCAGGAAGCGCCTCGGCGGACAGCTGAGGGGGAGCTGGCCCCCCNCCTAGTCACCCTTTCTGTGAAGAATTCTGCCTAATGTCCAAGAGAAACCTTTCGCAGCACAGTTTAAGCCGGTGTCCTCTTGTTCTGTCACTGGTTGTCTGGGAAAGAGGACGACCCTCACCCTCCTTTCAGAGGGTTGTAGAGAGTGGTAAGGTCACCTCAGAGCCTCATTTTTCTTCCAGGCCAAACAACCCCAGCTCGTTCAGCCATTACTTATAGGACTTGTGCTCCAGACCCTTCACCAGCTCTGTTGCCCTTCTCTGTACATGCTCCAGCACCTCAATGTCCTTGAATTGATGGGCCCAGAACTGGACACAAGATTCGAGGTGTGGCCTTACCAGTGCTGAGCACAGGGGACAGTCATTGCCCTGGTCCTGCTGGCCACGCTACTGCTGATCCACAAGGTGAGTATCTTCCAAACTAGCATTCTGTGTGGCTCAGTTAAACCCTTCTGAAGCCCTTGATCCTTTGTCATGGGACAGATGTAATGGCAAGCTCAGTTTTCTCTCACTGCACTTGTTAGCAGTGCCCCAGGTTCATCACTAGAAGCAGAACTGGTTACCTCCCAATGCACCGGGTGTGCACAGACAGGGTGCTCTGAGGCAGCATGGTGCTGACGGTAAAGGTTGTAGCTACCTACAGACCCTGGAACATCAATACAGCCAACCAGTTGCCCATCTGGAATAAGCTCTTCACCAAAGAGCTCAAACGTCCCTGCATGGCCAGCATCGTCAGGTTTTCATATCCTGCAGGAAGATATGCAGTAACACGTCCTTCCAATCTGGATATGCTACTGGAGTCGTGCTGCTGCTTTTACTGGTTCCTTGATGGTTCTCTGCTAAGTACCAAGCTGGCTACAGGATCAAAATTTTCAGTTTGCTAGAACAGTAAAGATTAATTTAAAATGCTGATTGCTGCATGTCTGTTTTGCCAGGGAATAACAAACTATATACTTCCTAAATATAGTGCATTGTGAAATTTATCTTCTATGGTTCATTATGCAGTAATTTAACAAACATTCTTTTCTGTCGAAGTAGTGTGCATTGACCTAAAAGCTTTTTTTTATATGAACTTCTTTAAAAGCTCTATTTTGTTTAAAGACATCGCCATTTTAGGAGGAACACTGGTTATTGTGAGCTAAATGGATACACCAAATTATCTTTCTTATTATATAGGGATTAGTAAATCAATACATATTCTTTACATTTCCTTGCCAGCCCAAGCCAATTGTGTGTAGAATTTCATGCTTTTCACTTTTATTTTTTTGTTCTGATAGCCTAGCAGCTCTTACAAAATGTTTCATTTCTTCAAAAATAGTCACCATGAAATATAGTAATATATTTGCTCTTTTCAAGACTTTACCATTTTTATTCTGATCTGAAAGCTAAGGGACCTTATCCTGTACAGTTTTCAGTGTTGGGTTTTGTTGTTTGTTTGTTTGTTTTGGTTGGTTGGTTTTGTTTTTTTCAAACAGGCTTCCAAAGGATGAGAATTTTTTAAATTCAAACAGATTCCTCAGTCAGAAAGATATGAATTTATAAGCTTCATGTATCAGCCAGAAACCTGTCTACCACATGAGATTCTTGTAAAACATATTACTTTAATTCATCATTGTATTTTGAAATTTTCACCATTAAAATAATTACATGTATCAATGAATTATTTGATCCACTTCATGTACAAATCAATACCAAATGATCAGCTGTAATGGGCTTATTGGACCACTACTTTATGTCCTTGTTACATAGAGAATTTAAAGTTAGAACAGTTTTGTTCATGTCCTGAGCTACATATATAATCCTTATTAGGAACTGGTTATCCAAATAAGTGGAAACAAAGCAAAGGAATAAATGCGTAGTTTATGAGGTGAAAGTGTTGGTAAGTGAAGATAGGTCATCTTGGGGAAAAGAATTCTAATTGTCCATTGGGTTTGTAGATTTCTAAGGTAGCTATTTCTGCTTTAAAAAGATACTAGAAACTCAATAGTTTCCTGAGATAATTCTTATACTTGGCAGTAGCTAGTTACCTGCTTAGAGATAATAAAAATATTCTCTGAAATTTAAAACTGTACTTTATCTCAGCCTGCAAGGTTTTTGTATTTTAATCCATTTTTGTAGTTAATGGAGTTAAATTGCCTGTTTATTGAAGAAAAAGTATAAGATATTGACAAAATAGTCATGGTAAAAATATGAACCAGATCTAATCCTTTTTTTAAATAGTTTAATGAGGTTTTCTAAAGTGTGAACTACCTGCAAGACTGTTTGAACAAAATATTTCTAAGCAGAAGAAAGAAGTCCAGGATTAATAAAATTGTCTGAATGTGAATCATATGCTGATCTCAACAAATCACAGCCAAGAGTCTCCCAAGGAGGATGCCTTTGGGACGCCTGGATGCCTGAGGTGCTGTCCCTACATCCATCCCTGCCATGCCACCCTGTGCTGCTCTCAGACAGACACTGCTGGTGCTCAGAGCAGTCATCTCCAGGCTCTGGCACAGCGCTGGCAGCCAGGAACTGCTGCTCTCATGGACCACAGGTGCCAACAAGCACCCCACACATAGCCCCAGGTGCCCTCCTGAAGAGAGAGCCTTGCTGCTCTCATGGCAGAGCGTTAATACCAAGGGGCTGGAAGGCACTGAGGGCTCTTCCCAGGGAGTGGTACAGTTGGCATGGCAGTGTTGGTGTGTGTGATGCTGCTGGCCTGACCTGGATGCTGCTCTCTGGGACAGCTGGGCCAGGCCTGGTCTTGCTGGGGCAGTGCTCAACTCTTGGCTGTGGCTGGGTCATCCTTTGTGTCCATGTGACCACCCAGGGCAGGGATGTGATCTGAGTGTTGCTGATTGCCTCTCTGGGAGACTGAACTGAACTGAGGTCCCTGGATAATGACTTGAAACATTCTGCATTTGTAGAGACCAGGGAGCTTTGTTGAAGCCCAGCTTGAAGATGGAAGAGATGAGTTTTTGAGTGTATGGCTAACTTCTGATGTGATGAGACAGAGAGTGACTGATAGGCTATGACTGAGATAGGACATAATCCTGTGGAGACAGGATGGTGCCTCTTGTCATGCTAAGTTGTCCTCCCTTGCACAAACCACCATCCTCCCAATACCCACTCCCCATCTTTACTTTCCCCTCCCCTCCTCCCTCTCCCACCACCCTCACCCACACCTCCCCAAGTACCAAGACATTCACATGTGGCCTGAGGGTCATATGACTG
>VZRX01005358.1:378256-396919 GCA_013398075.1 Notiomystis cincta | reverse complement strand
TTTTTTTGTATATTACCGCTGGACAACACAAGATTCCCTTAGCCAGTAGCAGAATATCCATCCCAACATACCAACCCAAGGGCTGTTCCCAGGATGGTTTCCTGTGAGAAGAGGTTCAGTCTTTGCTGTGTGATAGAGCAGTGGAGAAAGCTCCTGGCCATTGCTGGTTAAAGCCTCCATGTAATGAGAGACACCAGCACAGCAGTGCTTTGCATGAACAAGCAAGGAAGTGTCACATCAGCTCCTTAATGCAAAGGGGTGATTTGTCTGGGGAACTGGTGTGTTTTCCCATAGAATAACAATATCTGTGATTCATCTCCTCTGCTTTAGAAATACATTGACAAGTTCTATTGGCAAACATCTCTCACAAAGTCTAGAATGGACAGCCAAGGGTTTGATCTTTGTGCCTGCACTGGATCAATGGAATTGGCTATTCAAATGCCATAAGGTCTTACTTGCATTTCTTACATTTGTAATGCTCCAGAACAAGACAAACTAGGTAGGCTTTTATGGCAATACTTTTCAGCAGAATTAAGATCTGTCAAGGCATGGCTCTTGCCAGTGTTAGCTGCAATTTTTTGACTGCCGGTGTTTGCACTCAGTGCTCTCAGCCCTCAAAGCTGAACAAGCCCAAGTCCCGCAATATTTCTTTGTATTTTAAGTTCTCCAACACCTTAATCATCCTGGTTGCCTCCTACTGGCTCCTTGGCAGGTTTTGAGTGTGTATCATGACCTGGGGAGGACCAAAACTAGACCTCTTATTGCTGGTGGGTCTGAACGAGTGCTGAGCAGGATGAGGTGTTTATTTCTCATTTTATTACACATTTGTAAGAATCTTGTTTATTGCCTAAAGCTATGTACTCTTGTTGTTGCCTAAATATTTACTGACATGTTCTAATGTGAGCACTTCTTGTCAATAGGTCTTGAAGGTGCTTACCTATGTAATAAGAAATATTATTGCCACCTTACAGATGGGGAGCTGAGCAATTGCAAGCAAAGGGATTTTTGAAAGGTTGTCTCATACACATTGAGTCTGGGAAGCATGCAGGAATTGGCTCTCCCTTAAGTGCCACACAGAAAAGGTGCTAAATCACGAGAAATCAACCAGTCTTCTGATTCTTTATAAAAAAATTACAAAAAATACAAAAAATTACAAAAAAAACCCAACAAAAACCCAAAGAGAAAGAAAGAAAAGAAAAGAAAAGAAGAAAGAAAGAAAGAAAGGAAAGAAAGGAAGAAAGGAAGAAAGAAAGAAGAAAGAAAGAAAGAAAGGAAAGAAAGGAAGAAAGGAAGAAAGAAAGAAGAAAGAAAGAAAGAAAGGAAAGAAAGGAAGAAAGGAAGAAAGAAAGAAGAAAGAAAGAAAGAAAGGAAAGAAAGGAAGAAAGGAAGAAAGAAAGAAGAAAGAAAGAAAGAAAGGAAAGAAAGAAAAAGAATCTCCCCACACAGTACTTCCTGTGATTGACCATAAAACTTTAGTTGGAATTCTCAGTGTCAGTTTGGTGAATTACTCCACTTAAAATAGAAACAGGTCACATGGATTATAATAAGATTCTAAATGCTTTGGAGACAAGTGCTGAATGGAGCTTCACCCTACAGAAATACACTTGTCTACCAGGAAATAATTAGTTTCAGATTGACCAGAACTCCTGGACTACAGCTCTGTGTACGAGTGTGGGACATGCCAAACATTTGGGAGTAACTCTACAACAAATTTCGTCTTTGCAGCCAGATTCTGTGGTTTGTAGCCACATTTTATTGCTCCCTGAACTGATAAAATACAAACACCAAGCCCAGTGTTAGATGTGCCTTGCCATTTCCTCCCCACTGGACAATTCCCAGTGCAGCATAAATGATTTGCATTGGTGATTTGGGTCAGTGGCTGGAGTTCACAAGAGTCTCTCAGAAACCTTTCCCTAGGTCTCCTCTATTTTTTCCTCCCCTCCAAGCTCTGATGGGCAAGAGGCATAAAATGTCCACTCAGCTCTGTTTTTAATCTGAGCCACATTTACTGATACACACATAATTTAGTCATCATCATCAAGAGGAGCTCTTCCTCTCACAAAAGAAGTTGCCATTATAGTGGAAAAAACTATTGTAAGTGTGATGAGAGACCACGGCCATCATGCACAGAAAGACAAATTACTACTTACTTAAGCAAGTTGAACAGAATTTAGATTAAGGAGAGGAGAATAACAACAGGAAATTACTATTGAGAGTGATCATATGAGGAAAAATACTTGGTGAAAATTATTTTCATTAAATATAAATGTGTTAGACTCAGCAAGATGTATATAACACTTCTCAAATAAAGTCAGCTTGCAATGATTGAACCAAATAAATATACATTAGTATGACTTTCTGATTAATCTAATTTAAATGCAAACTAAGTGGCCATAAAAATGAATATTTTTTAGAAATCTCCACTCTAAAAGAAAGTTTTATCTAACTAGACCACAGACATAGGAAATTTGCTGTCAAAATATGGTAATATTTTTTACATTTCAAGTTTATTGAGGCTGATTCCTGGGGGAAAACTTTTTTTGGCCTTTTTTTATAACTTCACTCTGAACCAATCAGTTTGTTTCAGTGTATGAAGGTCAGAGGAAACACTAAGGGGAGGATTTGAGATGTCCCTTATTCAGCTGTGTTAGGATCCTGTGAAAGTCTCATTTGACATGGAGAATCCATCTTCTAAGCAGGTTAGGGACTGTGAGCTGTAGTCTTTGTTCTTTTTTTTTTTTTCTTTTACAGATGTACTGATAGAATTGGTGTAGGAGGGAAAGAATAAACAAAATATTAAGCAGGGAAGTGTTCTGGGGGTCAGACACTTGCCAGTGTCCCACCTTGGCTGAATAAGAGCTGCCAACTCTTTCTTCAGCACGCCTTGCACCACCACCACCACCACCAGAGCAGCCCTAGGGATGTGCTCTTTGTGCTTTCTTTCCTCCCTGGAAATCATGGAATCATTTCAGATCATTACCTGGATTAACTCAGTCATGTGAAATACAGAATTCCTGTGGTAAACCCTGCCTGCCCCACTGCTGTTCCAGGGCAAAGGCTGAACAGCCATCTCTTACTCAAATATAAAAATATTACTTCTGTTTTGTGTGCATTACCTCAAATCTCCGCATTCTCTTTAGAATTATTTAAGAATATTCTCAGCACAAGCATCACATGTATGTCCAGTGCCAGCTATTATTAGGAATCTATTATTATAATAATCATATCAATAAATAATGGCTTTCTTTAGTCACAGTCATAAGATCTGAGCATGATAGTTCTGCTGACTAGATCCTGGGAAGGAAACCATCCTCTCAGGAGTTGAGGGGAGCCCCAACCCTCTGATTTAGTATCTTTTGCCTGCCAGAGGCAGCCCTGAGGGCAACATCACCTCCCCAGACAGATCAAATATGGTAAATTTACCTGTAATCTCAGGCTTTAGCCCAAGATTGGGGTGTTGGTACAGCTACAAATGCAGTTGCTTCTTCTGAAGACGTGATGCTAAATAGATGAAAGAAGGACTATGGAGACAGGTTTTCTGTGGGCAGGTTGCAAAATGACAGAATCATTGACAGAATGTGCCAAAGGTATTATTTTCTTCATTTAGAAAAAAAAAACCAAAAAACCAGAAGCAAAAATCAGCCCAATGCTGTCTTCAAAAAGAAGTACAGAGGTTAAAGGAGAAAGAATCAGTGTTTTCATTTTACAGAGAGATATATGCAACAAATTGTTTTGCCAGGAAGACTGTATGATATTTTGTATTTTTTTTACATGTGTCTACATGTTAGAAGCAGAGGAAATTTGTGTGACTCTTTCATACTCAAAGCAGGAATATAATCATGGGTCCACAGTCATATTTTTGCACTCTAAAAACTTACTAAAAATCTCTACTTTATGAATATTTTTAGACTGGGTGAAATTGTAATATAATTATGGAATTGTCTCTTTGCAGCTATTTATAATATCCTGTCTTCCAGCCTGAAAAATCCATGTGTTTGAAGGGATTTAGGTCTTCAGGGACTTCAACTGTGACTGGAGCTTAAAGAGATATTTATCTGTGTTTAATTGCTCTACTCCTAGCCTTGCATATATGAGTATTCTGGGACAGGACACTTACTAGAGACTGATTTATTTCTTTCTATAAGTGAAAAGTGCAAGACATTTTGATATTTTTGGTTTTGTTTTCCCCAAGAATAGACAAAAGATAAACATTTTCACAAAACAGGAGAGAGGCAGGAGGGAGGATGTGACACCAAATGTGGTACTTGGGAACAGTATTTGCCATTAGTTCCTTACTGAGTGTGCTTAGCATTTCAATATCAATTATACTGTTTTCTAATTGTTTTAATGCTGATAAATTTTGTATTAAGAAATTGCTTTTCATCCAGCATTTCATAGTACTTTACAAAGTTGGGAAATACACTTCCTTTCCACAGATGTTGTATTTAAAGCTGAGGGTTCTGTTCACCCAAAGATAATGGACAGTAAATTAGGAAGTGTGTCACTTGACTGCTGCTTACCTATTTTTACAAGAGAGATAATTTTTTAAAAAATATTTTTGTGTACAGTAACACATGCAATAACCTAATTTTAAGGCATGCTATAACTTCAAAGCCTGCACAAGCTGATGAGAGCACTTAAAAAGCATTTCTATCTTGCTTTTTTGGGTGGCTTTGATAAATCTTTTCAGGAAAGCCTTGTCTTTTTGTGCTCAGAGAGGGCTTTAGGGCATAATGTTACAAAAGTTTTTTCCTGATTAAAATATTTCTGCCCATTGTTACAGTAAACTGTGAAATAAATTAAGTTCAAATTGATTGTCTTCAACCACAGAGTGCATTCCTTAGTTGCATTTGTTCAGTGTTCATCTATGTGTTCAGTGGTGTTTATAAACAAAGAGGTTACATTTATGGTGCTGTGTAAGGTATGAAAGGCTTTCCTAAGAGGGAAGACATTTCTGTAATGAACAGCATAACTCCCAAATGCTTAAAATATCCCTGTGTTTAATGGCTGTACTGATGTGCGTGTACAAAATTAATAATTGCTTGAATTTTGAACAATGAAAATACAGGGGAAATTACAACATAACAAAGGCAAACTATGCAAGTGAAAGTATCAGCTGGAAGAATAATAGCTTTATTTGACAGTGTTTTGACATCATTGATGTATTGTTGTCACTGGAGACTTTCCTTTCTGTGTTTGTGATATACTATTTCAATCCATATTATCCCAATAGAATCACAAACATTGAAAAGATCTGATGTGTGATAGTCTCTTACTAATATGTGAGTTGACATGTTGATTGTTCTTTCATATCTGGGACTTGTGAGAATTCTCTTTAAATACTATTCTCCAATACTAATAAAAGATGCACAGTTGACAAAGGGGATACAGGTGTTTTGAAAGTGATTAGCTTGTAAAAAAGCAAAGTGGCTTCTCTACTCCATTTTGTGGAAAGTAAAAGTAAAAAGTAAAAGTAAACCAAGTGCAGGATTAATGGTATCTTAAGCTAATGACAAGTTTATTATCCTCATTGAATAGACCAATAATGCAAATCTGGATGCAAGAGACCTCTTGAAATCTAAAACTTTGAGGTTTCTATTTTTGGGAAATGCACATAATGGTTATAATTATTCCTGATTTTTATAGAGCTTTATCAATGGGTGTTTTTTTTCCCCAGAAGGCAGACACTCATCAGAACAAGCAGGTCTGGGGCAAAAGAGAAATAAAAAAGCAGTGGGAAAATATTCCTCAGGAAAATGTGAAAAATTAACAGTTCCTGCAGTCAGCCAAATGGACTGACCTGTCCAGGAAATGTCTGTGCAACCCATGGATTGAGCCTGGCAGTGCTGGGTGCTCTGCAGCTCAGGTCTGCTCACGGGGAGGGAGGAATCCTCCTCTGCTGTTCTGCTGTGCCACTTCCATTTTGCTCTCCCTTGCTGATGGTGTGAAACACAATCTCCTCACCACAGCAGCAGGCTGGGCTGTGGTGTAACAGCTGTATCAGGCTCAGTAAGATTCCTCTCACCATACAGTCAGTAAATTTGCATGTTTAGGCCTGGGTGCAGTGACGTGGAGGAAGTGCCTTGGAGAAATGTGAGATGAACAGAACTTCCAAGAGCAGGTCTGCTTCTACTCAGGTGCCTCTTATGAAAGTAGTGAGAAGCAGAGGATATTGGTGGAAGAATTTGGTGTAGAACAGCCACCTGAAGACAGCCTATTATTCTTTTCCTAATCTGTTCTGCTGTCACCTGTAATCTCATCTCAGGAGCACAAAAGCGCTGTGATGTGATAAAGCAGGAAGAAAGATGAAGTGTTCTTTCTTTCCCACAAAGCCTGGTGAGTAAGGACTCCAGTTTTTTTAAACAACACTGGTTGGATCTGAGAAAACACAGGTTTGAGTTTGAGAAGAACACACTGATAGGAATTTCCATATGCAGTGATAAAATTTTCAGGGTGTTTTCTTTCTTGCAATGAATTTGTATCTCTAGGTCATAAAGAAAAAGTCTTAAAGCTGCTCTGTCTTGGGCTTCACTTTAGACACTTTTGTTCATCCCTGCCAAAAGCTGCTTTCTGTCTTCCCAGTATGGATTAGAGGTATCAGTGTATCTATCTGAAGATGAACAAGATGGTTTGGTTTGCTCTCCACATATTGTCTCTGGAAAATGGGCTCCATTTCTTCATTTAGTTCACTAGTTACAATGTTTCTGGTAAATATTTCAATCCTAGGCATAAAGCAGCAGATGGGAATAAAAATTGTGGGTGCCAGGATGTGTGGGAGAGGAAAGGACTGTTAAATTATGAAAGGGAATGCAGTATTCAAAGAGAATAGTCTTTGTGGGAAAAGAGGTGGAGTGGACAAAGTCGAGGGCAGGATTTGGAATGCATAGTGAGAGTGAAGAAAGAAATAAAATAAGGGTGAAGGAAGAGGGAACAACAGATTCCAAAAGTCATTTATATAAAGTTCTCTGCGATGCTGTGGAGGAAAGAGGAAGCACAGTGCAGACGAGAAAGCAAACAGTGGGTGGAGAACTGTGCTAATGCTCCTAATCTGCTTCTCGTGTCCTTGGTTGTTCTCAGGGAGTTTTTATCTCTGACACTCTTCCACGGAGATGTTTTGTTCAGGGGCTGGGCCTCACGAGTTAGGATGGGTCAGGGTATTAACCCAGCACTCACAGTAGGACAGGTTTCCACAATGTTGCTCCTCAGATGGTTAGAGACAGTCAGCTAATTCTCAGCTAATTCTCAGCCTAAATTTAATCTCAGCTCTTTTCCTCTTACTCGGGGTTTTCTTTAGTATAAACCCTTTTTCCCCTTCCTTAATTGACAGTTTCCCTGACAAATTTTATATGTACAGTTTTTGATTCTGCCTTCTTCTCATCCAAGCAGCCCCCAGGGCAGGAGGTTGTGCCCAGGCCCACCCTGGGGCCCGTGGTGCCCCACGATCCCGGGGTTGCCCCATGGGAGCTCCCTGCTGGCGGGCAGTGCGTGTTCACTGCAGCATCCACCCCATCCTCTGCCTTTCCATGGCCTGTCCCTTGGCACAGCTCTTCCTCCTGACACTCCCTGACATCCTGGATATGATGGAAATAAAACAGGAGCTGACAGTTTGCAGCATTATAAATAAATACCTCACACTGTGAGTGATACACAAATGTTGTATTCCTTTCAATTGTAGAAGATGAGGCTTTTAGAGTGTGTTACAACTGGCATTTCTGCCTGTAACAAGGGGCTTAGACTGCAGGCTAGGGAATGTTAAATAAATTTCTCAAGCTCTAATGCCATCTATTTTTTTAAACAATGTTGAATTGGAACTGGTAACCTTGTCATTGCAGAAAGTTTTATTTTACAGTTTCCTCTAGCTGTATTAGCAAAAAGTATGTGAAAATGGGGAAAAAATGCACCCATGTTAAATACAGGGTTTTATACCCAGTCTAATGAAGAAACTTCCAGCAGTCAGGAGCCACTTAAGTGCCAATAAACAAAGCAATATCTGATAATATGCCTTTCTGTTCATTCACATCAGCAGAGTTATATCATATTAGAGAAGTAACAAGTAGAACTACCTATGCAGAATAATTCTAGTTTGCAATCCCAAAATTTTCCTCTGCCTTTTTTTTTAATGACAACCCCTTATTCTTCTCAGAGTATTATTGCAAGCTGCTTTAAGCACCCTATCATTAATCCTGAAATATGTATATATCTTCCTGCATTGTTAGTCAGATGAATGTGCTGTAGCTCTTATGATCACCTGAAGAAAATTACAACTCTGTGAGAAATATTTATATTGTAAATTTTCAAAATATTACATGATCTCAAGTCCAAATATATAATTGCCTTCTATTACAGATAGAAAGGATGTGATTTAAGAAGAAAAGCGCTTCCAGGAAGTGGCAAGCAACTGGTGTCTAAATTTCACCTAATTTATGTGATCTTTTAAATCCTTCAAGCCATCAGATGTCTGAAGTCTGGTGGATACCTGAGATTTTGCCACTGAAATTCTTTCTGTGTCTTCAGTCCATTGCCTGCCAGAGCTGCCAAAGTCATTCCTGGCCACCCTAAGCACTGCCCATGCTCTGGAGATGAGTGCTCAGTCCATGATTCTTTAATTTCATTTATAATGGAGGGTGTATGTGCTCTGAGCTCCTCCCTAGAGGAAGGACTGTCCTTTCTGTATTGCTGGTGTTTAAGGTTTGCTCTTGTTCCTGGTTCCACAGGCCTCTCCAAGGGTTGTCTCCCTGCTGGGAATTGCTAAAGCACATGGCCTTTTCCAAGACTATTTTAGGGATTTTTTCCTTCCCCCTGAGGTTCACATCCCTGCTCCTTAGCTGTGACAAGCTTTGTCACAGGGCCACAATCTCTTAGTGGTCTCACACACTGATTGCCTTTTAAATTCCAGGGGAAAATGTGTGCTTAGCTTTTCTAGGTGTCTTCCAGCATCCAGACATCACAACAGGGACTCCTGGACAGTGGTGGCATCTAGCAGTGCTTTATGTTTGTAGCTGCTAAACTCAACTAGAAAAGACCATTGGAATTGTACTCAGTGCTCTCCAAAACTCCTTTTTTCCCCATGGACAGATGGTTAAATGGTTCTGTTGCTCTCTTGGAAACCGCCCTTATTCCCAACCTCTTCTGTAAAGGATAAATAAAACTTTTACCTGAAAATTTTCCTTGGTATGTGAAAAAGTTCCCAAACATGTAACCATGAATTAATTAAGTAAATGCTCTGATACTAGTCTACAAGGTATTAGAAGATGTAGTGATGCTATTTTTACTAATTTGATAAAGAAAACTTAAAGGAAAAAAAGAGAAACATTACAGTTTTAGCTTTTCTCTGTGATGTAATAGATGTGTTCAACTCTGGCAGGTTTTTATACTTTTTATTGAGACAAAGCCCGAAATCCTTATTTTTTCCTTCCTCAGGACAATCTCCTTTTAACTGCAGTGAGATAATAAGTCTTATGCTGCTTTGTAAAGTACTTTGAGATCTGTGCTGAACAAGATTTAAATATTACTGAAAGGGAAATTTGATTGAGTTTAAATTAAATAAGGAACTTCAGGATTCAGTTTATGGAGATTGCTCTTTTTTCTTTTCTTTTCTTTGCCATTTTTTCTTTATGCATTCCTAAACTTCAGATTTGGTTGCAGTAGTGAATTTGTCTTCCTTCTTGTAGGAGAGTGTGGGAGGGATGCTTGTGGCTGGCCTTGGAGCAAGGCTCTCTTCCTGCTCTTGTACACATTCTGGCACTTCTTGGACAAATTTGCTCACAGAATTATTTGTTTAAATAATTTACTTTGACACGTGGCTGCAGCATTACAGGGAAAATACTGATTCTTTATTTCAACCTAAGTAAAACCTGCCTCACACCAGAGTTTGTTCTATTAGCTGGGGCCAGCTGGGTCACAACTTTAATGTAGGAGCCCAATAAGGTAGATTACAAGTAATTTTCAGTTTCTGAACTTGGTCAAATTCATGAAACATGGATAATGTTGCTTATATAAATGGAATTTTGTGAAGATACAGGCATGTGTTTTGAGAGAAAATGATAAATGGAGCGGAAGTAAAAATGGAAAAAGTGTAATCATATCAGTTTCCTATTGACTTTTATTGAATTAGTCATATCCGCTACTTAAGTGTTTTGTAATCTACTAAAAATGCTTTTATAGTGTAGAAATTTCATTTTATGAGTTTCACATAATGCAATCAAAACATTTAGACTAACATCTTCCTGGTAAGAAATTTCATCCACATATTATTTTGCAATTCTTTTTGATGATAGGCAATACCTCTAATGTTACACGGAAGTATCTTGACAGAAAATGCAAGAGTTATGTAATAGCATAGAATTCATTGTTTGCCAGTGCTCTGAGATGAGAAAATAAACTTGTGAAAGAAATGCTAAGTTTAATCTAGCATTGGAATATCCCTTGACACCAAGAGGATCTACTGCCACGTGCTTTGAAGCTCATGGAAATCCCGTCATCGACTTAAAGTAGAATCAGTTTGACACTGAAACAAATTATGTGAGTTTTTCATGCCTCTCAAGACAAAAAGGAAGAGGGAACTGGAGGAATGAGGCCACCCAGACCTGGATCATGCACTGCAGAAATGTTGATAGTGTCAGTCATTTGGGAGGGGAGGAGGAAGAGGAGGAAGAGGAGGAGGAGGAGGAGGGGGATTGTAGGTGTGTGGGTGTGTTGTACTGGTAACACAGTGGTGTGGGACTTCTGTCCAAACCCCGTTTTCTCTGACACTGGGGAGGGATTTCCTCGTGTGGGCTGAGTTGATGTAATTTCTTTTATGTCTCCTGCCATGCTGGTACTGCACTGTCAGCTGCTTATTGTATTGCCATGTCAGACTGAATGGGAGGGACTCACTTAAAGGGAAAAATTTTGAATTCACTTGAAGATGGTTATCTTCAGTGTTGCTTTACTGTAAAAATAGTTAAAATTCATAAGCAATGAGACTAGATTTCATTGGGTTATGTAGACCCAAGATGGAGGGCACTTGAAAATCAATTTGCATTTGCCCACCTGTTGGTAGAAGCCTTCCATTTCTTCTCTGTAGCACAGCCCTTCTGGGGAGCTCTGGTCTGAAGACCTGGGCTTTGAGTAATTCTTGCAAATGAATATTTGAAAATTCCCATTCATGTAATATATTTGAACATTTCAAACTGTACCTTTGCAATATTTGTGGAGGCTGCAGCTCAAAGGATGCTGGATTCCCATGTGCTCGTTTGCCAGAATTTGGGCAAGGATTGCTGCAAAGCCTGAATTGCAGGAGAGCAAATGAAATAAGACACTTTATTTCTGTCTGTCATTGTATCCACCACAGACATGGCTGACTGGGTCAGAACCCCTCCTCTAGGCACTGACAGAGGAGGCTGCTGTGTTTTGGCTACTCCAGCAGATCTCTGTGGGCTGACTTGCTAAGCCATCACATCCCAGTTGTAGCTTCCACATGAGGAAAAACATCTGGTTTCTTAAAATGTTCTGTGCCCAGTAGCTGTGTAATGACTCTTTGGAGGTCAGGTTCAAGAATCAAAGAGATCTTTCCTCTTGTTTTTGTGGTGCTTTTGTTTTTTGTTTTGTTTTGTTTTGTTTTTAATTTTTTTTTAATATCTGGTTTGAATAAAGCAAAAGATGTAAGATGTCAATATTTAATGGGGAAAAAAAGGAACTTAGTGTTGTCAAAGAGCAACATTTTGTGAAAGGGAAAAATATGGTTTCCTGGGGTAAATGTCACCTCTTTTAGGTTTGCAGGAGATGGTGACAGTGGGAACTTTGCATGGTGGTACTTAATATTTGCATGAGGGAAAGCTTGGTTTGTGAAGTCTCTGTGCATGACTTTAGCCACTTGGGAGCAAAATAGGAAACAGATCATCTGAAGCAGATATAATTAGAATGATCCTCCATCTTTTTGTGAGGAGGAAGAGAAGCTGAGATATTGTTCCAGAACTAAGGCTAATATAACTTCTTGAGGGCTGTTCTACATTGTATTCCAAAGTTAATGCTTCCTCCTATCTTTAATTAATATCTATTTAAACACTATATTTAAATATTTAAATACTGTATTTAAGTTAAAATAATTAAGATATTTGAATAAATTGAAATCCAAATATTTAATGTAGTTAAATAATACCTTTATTTGCTGAAACCAGGTTTTATCTCAAATTTTAGGGAATCTATTTAGCTCACAAGAAACTAATTTCTTATTTCTCAAAGTCTTCCATCTGGAATGAATGCAAATAGGAAGACATCTTGAAATGAGAAAAGGTTTACCTTTGTGTATCTAAAGCAATGGGTATTTAATGCTCAAATGGAATTTTTTCATCAACAAAGCAGGGAGTTGAGTGTACCCATGAGCTCTTACTTAAACTTGTGATAGAGTTTAAGAAACCAGCTGCTGTGTTGAATTCCTGGAGCCCAAAGTTTTAACATGTCAATACAACTAAGCACAACTTTAAAAGTTTTGTTTAGTGTTTCAACTGAAGAAGTTTGGCACATTTGTAGTGCTAATATACAATAAAGCTTCCATGTGTAAAATCACATCTGTTTTACTGTTTGAACTTTTTTCAAGCTAGTAAAAATGGTTCCATTGACTTGGGTGGACCGTGGATTGGACACAGAATGGATATTTTTGTTTAAATAAACAAGAAATATATAGCGGACACCTGATTCTCTTTCTGCTGTTTGTTCAGTTAACAGTTTCTTGAGAATCACTACCTTTGTTATTAGTATATAGATTGGGGATGAGATGAAATAGTCTTCAAATTGCCTATCCAAGTTTGTTCAATTCTTGGAGACAACCTGAGTAAATTAAACCCTGAGATTGGTGACCAAGATATCTTAATTCAGAATATTTCTCCTTCCTCATCTAAGCCTCTTTCCAGAGACTGGTGGTTTTTTTTTTACCCCAAGTTAGTTAATTCAACTACTGAGTCATTAGAGGTGTTTGAAAAGAATGGCAGAAAACTCAAAAATAAAAATGCATATTATGTATTATTTAGCAAATATTTACTTAGCTCCTACTAATACAATTCCTTTTATTCACGCTGTTTGCTGCAGGTGCAAGACATCTCTTTTCCTTGTATCTGCAAAACATTAAAGACTTCTCCTTATGAATAATACTTATTTTTTTTTATTCTTTTCTTGCCTTTGGCTGCTATTACAATATGGCACTGGTGGCTGATTGTTTTCTGCTGGATACATTGTGGTTTGCTGCCATATTTCCAGGTCTCCCGGAGTCTGTGGTCCCGCGGGGCAGTGGTGGCGGCTGTAGGCGAGCGCGCACTGCGGGCTCACCCAGTGCTCTTCTAGGTGGGGGTTTCACATCAGCAGCAGCTGTTATCTCCCTCCAACCTGGTGCAGCATATTAACTACACCAGCAGTAAACTGAGGCCTGCCTTTAGCCATTTTCATTTGCAGTTTGTCCCCATTTTGCATTTGTGCTGTCGGGAGATTTCTGCTTTGTTTCTAGAACCACGTCATATCTCACTCAGCTTTCTTTTCTGATGTTTTCCATGTTTTGTTGGATTTTTTTTCCCATTTCGTTCCTGCAGCTCAGTGCTGTTGAGGAAGAGGCTGTACCTTTTGTCTGGCTGTGCCATGCCAGCTTAACCTGCTGCCTATTTGACTTGCATCTCCAGTCTCTGGTCACACACCACTCTCCCTTGTCCAAACCTCTGCCTTCCTTCTCCTGCCAAGCAGCCTCCTGGCCACGCCGTGTTTCTGGCTGAGTATTCCATGCAGAGAGCCTGCCCCAGCTCCCAGCACCACGTGCCTCACCTTCTGTGGTGTTTCAGAGGACCAAACCCTCTGATGTACCAGAGGGGTGAGGGGAAGTTTTACCCAAGTTTCACACACAGGCCTCCTCTCTGCCTTCCATCACTGCTGTTTGTCATGTTGCTGACACATGGATGGAAGCATTTCCCTTTTATATTGAGCCTGGGATGTGCAAAGGCACTGGAAGGTAATTTATACAAGGCTGCAGCTTGTGGCAAGAGTGAGGTATTTTTACAAGTTTGAGATATTACCACAGTTAAATAAACCAGGGTAGGGATGAGGAGGAATAAAGTGAAAGTGGCTGTAGCAGCTGCACGTTTCTGGTAGGGGGAAAAAATAACATGGGAATGATGTCTTACAGCTGAGTGGGGTAAAATGGGAATAGCTACAATACCTGAGGCCACAGCTGGGTTGGACACCACGGTGCAGTACTTTGAAATGTGTACATTTACTGACCTGTGGAGGGTCTTTGCTTTGTCTTTGCCTTGTCCAAGTCATCTGTGACATGCAGCTGCTTAAGGAAGTTTTTGATGGGAATAATGCACAGGAAGTTGGGGAAAACTGAGCCAAATAATAAAGTTAAATTGTTACCAATTTACAGTTTGGTTCTACCCTTCAGTATGGCTTCAGTGATGATATTTATCATCAGGATGGTTTGTGCTGGTATCACTTCAGTCTGAGACAAGTGAGGAGCCTGGTCTGGTAGGAGACACATGAATACATATAATTTGGTTTGTGGTTTTTAGTTGGTTTGTAAATATATTAATCATTCAGCAAATTCATTGTGACTAAAAAGGGAGATGTGTAGACACAGACTCCTCCCTGCAGCAACAGTTTATGTTTGCATCTGTGAAGTGTATACCCTTGGCTTGGATCTGTGCTAATTTTCTTTTTTTAAATGCTTCTCAGAGTGGAAATGTAAGTGTTAATTGGAACACTTATTCTGCTTTGTTTTCATCCTAAAATTGCATCCACTTAGAGAAGAGTTAGACTTTAATTGTTGAAAATCAACTATATCAGGCAGTGTAAATTTTTTAATGATTTATGTTTTGCTTTTCACCATGAAAGGCAAGTTATTAAATTTACCAGAATGAAGATAATCTGAAGAGATGGAGGGAGTGTATTTCTCTCTTTCTCTCCCTCCTATCCATATCGATTTATTGGAGCTATAATCCCTCTTTTTTATTTTATTTTTTTGTAAAAATTATAAACTCCATTTTGTCTGTGTGCAGTGTCCCTGTTACTGCTATGCTCAGTGTCTCCAGCAGGAGTTTTGTGCAGGCTGGGGTGCAATTTAGCCTGATGAGTTGGCAAATATTACAGTTGATTAGACCTTACTGCTTACATCATCATCATAATCAATTTTATTTGGTCATTTCACCAATTTTTTTCCACTGACAGAGTGGTTTCAAGCCATGCCTTTATTAACGACAGTAAAATAGGTATAAATCTTGCATGCAGGAAGGTGCATAATCCTGTATATGTTATAAAATATGCTAACATATCTATAAAGCTTCAACAGGGTGTTTAAATGACATTATGTGAATTTATCTGCAAGGAGCTTCCCCAAGTGAAGGTAGTAGTTGTTCTGTTTTTGATTTTTACTACAATTTTTTATTTGGAGAGAACCTGAGAATCTGGAGACAGGAAAAGGAGAGTCCAAATTAAAAAATAAAAATAAAAGGCAAATCACTGATCTACTCCAGTGGCTTAGGAGAGTTGAAACTCCCTAACCCCCTTCTTTTCTGTGATGCCCGTTTAAAAGTGGACAACAGTGTTCTTGTGCTCTGACTGCTGCCTACAGCAGTGATCAGAAGCATCTTGTCACCTTCCATCCCTCTCCATCTGTCCATATTCCCCTTGTCTTGCAGATGGTGAGCTGTCCAGGGCAGGAGCTGTGGTTTTGTTCTCTGCTTATGCAGCATTTAGTGAGCAGCACTTGGCACAATGGAGTCCTGGTCAATGACAAAAACTGTGAAGTTTTATGATGATGAAGCAAGTAAAATTGTCAACTTCATATCTGTTAGAAACTTTAGTTATGTAAATAACCAGTTTCCCCCAGAGTTTTTTCAAATATTTTACATTGCTGAATTATTTACGGTAAACACATTGTCTTACTACTCAGCATAAATTTCAAAGATAATTTTAGCACGGAAAGAAAATATTCATGAAGAGATACCAGAGGCAGAAATAAAAGTGATAAATTAATGAAAATACACTGATAATGGCAATGGTCCAGATGAGAAATATCTCTCATCTGAGAATTCATTTGGTATTGTAAGGATGATGTTGCACCTGTATTTATTATGTGCTTCATTTGCCCACCTTTGTGATCCATGTACAGCTTGGGAATAGTGGAGGACAAGGGAGTTCCAAAAAGATTTTGGGAAAAAAAAATTACCTTGAAGTACAGCAGGCAGTGAGGAGCAGGAATACAATAGTGCTGCTGGGAGGTGTTAATACCACTTGAAGTTTCACTGGGAGCTGTAAGAGCAAGGGGGAAGAAATCAGGGGCGTTTGGGGTGTAATAACAATGAATAACCTTTAAAGAATTGCTACAAGAGAGAGGCAGCAGGGGCAGACAGGAGAGTCCATGGCCCTGAAGCAAGGGGCCCTTCATAGCAAGGTGTGCCAGTTTTGACTGCAGAAAACTATAGGCTTGCCTCAGGGACAGGTCCCTCATGGAACAGGAAAAGGTTGTAACAAGATCTTTCTATACTGTAAATATCACATGTCACCTCCACACTGGGTCTTTTCTGTGCTAGTTTATGTAGACTGAAATGTCAACAACACACTTCTACTCAGTTTTATGTCACTTGCACAAAATCAACTACTGCTGAGAAAAACCTGGATTTTGAATGTTTGGCTAAAAATAATCCAGAAGATGGTGGCTCTGGCCATGGCCCCAGAATTTAGTTTTTAATGAAGATTTACTTTTATTTCGACATTTTAGAAAGACAAGAAACTTCTGTGTTTCGCAAAATAAAGTTTATGACAGAAATAGTATACTCATTATATATTCATTATAGACTCATGTACATATATATAACACACAATAATTATATATATTCATATATACTCATTATATATTATATATTCATTTATATTGTAATAATTTGGGAATTACTACTTATTACTGCAGGGATGGAGTTAAAGAAAGACATATTGACCAAGTAGAAAACATGGATAATGTTTTTGTGCAAATCATGAAGAGTTTTGAATAAGAACAGTTACCTGGAAAATGCTGTTGGTGTGGACACACAACTAAGCTTTGCTGTTTTGTTCTGAACAGCACCAAAATCCAATATCCTCCTCCTGGAACTCAGCACCAATATCCAAGATTCAAGAACAAGTGTTCTTGCTTTTATATCATTATCCTGGACTCTTGCATGATTATTCTGTTTACTCTGGCAGCAATTATAACAAAGTAAGAGGTGGTAGCACTTCATGCTCATGAAGGCTTTTTGTTCAGAAGGATGTTTTCCAAGAGGCAGGATTATCCCTAGTCTCTGAAGGAATACTGCAGTTTTTTCAGATAGTCTTTTCTCCTGGGGCATGGGAGACTTCAGAGAATACCAACCCTCATGGAACCATTCCCCACGCTCTGCAAATCTGGCTGGAGCTGGGCTTATTTATATTTGTGTGTGTTTGTGATTCTGTCCTCCACCACACTTCTAAAGAGTTCAAATACTCAGAGAAAACATCTGCCTCTGGAAACAAATGTGCTGTGTTAGTCATAGAAATATCTTTTTTTTTAGTTGCTGGACAAAATTCTGTCTTGAGCAATGTCAAGCATTGAAGTTATTGAGTTTGCTGAATTTCCAATCCAATTAGCTTTTGATCTCGGTGAGGTACAGCCCAGAGTACTTTTTGCCAATCAAATATACCTTAAAGTGAGTGCAATGGATGCATTTTAGCTTCATGAAAGTAGTTTCAGGAGGTTTCTGCAGAATTTCACTATCAAGACAGACCCATGAATGCTAGTTGTTTGCTTGTTTGTTTTTCCCTTTATTCTCCAGTGCACTGGTAGCAAAGTTTTGGCCAAGATGGAATGTCAGGAATTTTGACTGTCCAAACTGCAAACACCACCTCTTTCTGTCACTCTCACCTAACACCCTCTGTGCTGTAAGCTCTGCATGATGCCTTTAGAGACTGCAGAGAACAGTTTCACCTCTGCACACTTGAGGGACAGGAGTTTTGCTGTCCTGCAGTCCTTCCATCACCAGTGACTGCAAATCCTCAGTGTACGTGGATTGTCAGTGGCATCCACGCTTGGGAGCATGGAATGTATGATTGGTTGAGTTGAGTTATATGGAATGTGTAACTGGTTGAATTGTATGGAATGTGTGACTGGTTGTGCTGTTATGGAATGTGTGACTGGTTGAGTTGTGTTGTGTGGAATGTGTGACTGGTTGAGCTGTGTTGTGTGGAATGTGTGACTGGTTGAGTTGTGTGGAATGTGTGACTGGTTGAGTTGTCTTGTGTGGAATGTGTGACTGGTTGTGCTGTATGGAATGTGTGACTGGTTGAGTTGTGTGGAATGTGTGACTGGTTGAGTTGTCTTGTGTGGAATGTGTGACTGGTTGTGCTGTATGGAATGTGTGACTGGTTGAGTTGTGTGGAGTGTGTGACTGGTTGAGTTGTATTGTCAAGCTTCTTGGTCTGCTACCAGCATAGTGATCCATTGTAGTTCTGTTCCAGCCTTGCCCTCGATAAAGGCTCCTGAAATTAAAACAGGGAGCTGACAAAGCCACATTGAAACCTCCTAGCAAATTCTGCTGCTCTGGCAACATGTTTTCTTTGTGTCTTTCCAATCTTCGCAATTTCCAGGAATAATAAAAATTTTGCCCTTTAAATTAAAAAAAAAAAAAAAAAGGAAAA